>CM033473.1:295941107-295981544 GCA_019447015.1 Hymenochirus boettgeri
TTCATTCTTACAATCTGTCCTCTAATATAGAGATTATTATTACACACCAGCTAATAACCCAATGTATTCATTCTTACAATCTGTCTCTATATAGAGATAATTATTATATTATTACACACCAGCTAATAACCCATGTATTCATCTTACAATCTGTCTCTATTTTAGAGATTATTATTATTATTATTACACACCAGCTAAAACCCAATGTATTCATTCTTACAATCTGTCTTAATATAGAGATTATTAATATATTACACACCAGCTAATACCTAATGTATTCATTCTTACAATCTGTCTCTATTTAGATTATTAATATTATTACACACCAGCTAATAACCTAATGTCTTCATTCTACAATCTGTCTCTATATGAGATTAATATTACACACACCAGCTAATAACCCTAATTTACTTCATTCTTACAATCTGTCTCTAATATAGAGATTATTATTATTATTACACACACCACTAAAAACCCAATGTATTCATTCTTACAATCTGTCTCTATGATAGATTATTTTATACACCCCAGCTAATAACCCAATGTATTCATTCTTACAATCTGTCTCTAATATAGATTTATTATTACACCCAGCTAATAACCCAATGTATTCATTCTTACAATCTGTCCTCTAATATAGAATTATTATTACACACCAGCTAATAACCCAATGTATTCATTCTTACAATCTGTCTTTAATATAGAGAATTATTAATATTATTACACACCAGCTAATAACCTAATGTCTTCATTTTACAATTCTTGTCTCTAATATAGAGATTATTATTACACACCAGCTAATAACCCAATGTACTTCATTCTTACAATCTGTCTTTAATATAGAGATTATTATTATTATTACACACCAGTAATAACCAATGTATTCATTCTTACCAATCTGTCTCTATTATAAGATATTATTATTATTATTCACACCAGATAATACCCTAATGTCTTCATTCTTACAATCTGTCTCTAATAGAGATTATTATTATTATTCACACCAGACTAATAACCCAATGTATTCATTCTTACAATCTGTCTCTATTATAGAGATTATTATTATTATTATACAACACCAATAATACCCAATGTCTTCATTCTTACAATCTGTCTCTATTATAGAGATTATTAATATTATTCCACACCACTATAACCCTAATGTCTTCATTCTTACATCTGTCTCTAATAAGAGATATTATTATTATACACACACCAGCTATAACCCAATGGTAATTGTTTGTGAAGGTTTCTCATTCATCCAGTCCCATGGTATAAAATCTGTTGTAAATTCAATTAATGATTCAACTGGACTTGAAATGTATTTCATTGAAGACGTTTCGCTAGTCACTCCTACTGGCTTTCTCAATTCAGAATGACTTATTACAAGAATCTGTGGCATTAGAATGTATCCCTGGGAATCTCCCCATTAGCATATTCAGACCAATCGGTGTTAAGGTGTTGTGATTAGATAGTGGCTAAAGCTAGGTCACAACACACCTAGCGATTTTTCCTCCTGACCGACCGTTTCGATACTTTCGAACGGTCGGCCAGAGAAGGACTGTCGGTCGCGGCAAAAGCAGCCGCGTCCGATAGCACCGCACCGATAGTGCGGTCCATGAGGACCGCAACATCGGACAAGTTTTCCACCCTGTCCCTGTCCGAATCGACGAAAGGACGATCGAACGGTCGATCGGACATGGGCAACATTCGAGATTCGATAATTTCGTCCGATCGACCGATACACCTGAACTATCGGTCGATCGGACCGAAATATCTAATCGTGTGTACCCGCTTAAGAGGTGTATAGGAACGCCCAGGTAAGTGTGTTAAAACACATTGTGACATGGCAGACAGTTGGTTGTCGAACCCCCCCCCCTATTTAGGCTTGGTTTCTTTAATTTTCACATAAATGCCTCCTTAACACCTCTCTTGAAACCAGTCACGTTCTTCGCCAGTAGTTAACATTACAATCTTCAAGGTATGTCCTTTATCCTAATATGCAGATACCACGGCTGAGTCCTGACCGAGGAATTGGCTCTTCTGTGCTGGGCCATACGTTGATGCAGTTGCTGTTTTGGTCTCCCCCACATACAATCAAGCATTCTTCACTGCACTGCACCCATATTGATGTCGCTTTTCTTGTGTTTTTGGTATTGGGTCTTTTGTATGTACCAATTGCTGCCTCAGCGTGTTCCTCGGTTTTACAAGCAGACAGGGACGATGTTTTTTTGAAAATTCTTCTTAATTTCTCGGAGACCCCTGCACATATGGGATGCCATGTTCTTCCTCCTGTCTTGCTTTTTCCCCCTTCAACTGTTGGTATTTGTGTTCTTTTCTTTCCTTCTACTTCTTTTGACAAGGCCCAGTCTGGATATCCACAAGTTTTAAGGGCTCCTCTGATGTTTTCATTTCTTAAGCCTTCGCCTCTGTGCTGTGGGGATGTTCTCGGCTCTGTGTTGCAGGGTTTCTGATGACACCCAGCTTGTGATCTAAGGGTGGTGGGAGTCAAACATCAAATCTGATCGCCCATTCCTTCCTGTAACACATGTAACCCCTAGTCACCCTGCATCCTGGTAAGGCTTTCGCCAGGGTCCAGCTCTGTAATTACTGTTATAAAAGATAATGCCATAAGAAAAGAGAGATACACGACCGTCTAGATGAACAGTGTATCAGATGGCCCTAGTAATATGGTGTTATTTAAAAATCTTAAAGGACAACCCCACTGTAAAAAATTACATTTAGAAATGAAAATAACTTGGGGCAGGGAGGTAGGATTGATTTTACATACCTCCCAATATAATTTTGTTGGGTAGCGCCACACACAACAGTTTTCATCTGCCAGGTTTGTGTCCTGGTCTTTGCTCTATTAACGGGAGGAGTCTGGCAAAAAGCAGTTTCCATTGTCCTGGCATCCTCATAGGAATAATATTTGGGAGGTAAAATCACCAATCCTTCCTGCCAGAACCCAGGTACTTTTCATTTTAACTGTTTTTTAAAAACCTTTATATGCACTATAGTTCTCCTTTGAATGTAATTGACACTGAACTCCCCGAACTCCCCCAACTTTGTGTATAGGGTCTTAGACCAGAGTGGAATTTGGTGTATTTGTTTCATTTAATCTAACTCTAGCCTTACCTGCTGGCTGTCTCTATCTTGTTTATGGCTTTTCTCAATAATGTCCTGTCGTTCATTAGAACCCATGAATTGCCACCAAGGGCTTCCCTAGACAAGAGAGGAAACACATAGATCTCGTACTGATTTTTTTAAAGTAGGGCTTTTAACAAATGGTTTTCTCCCTGACACATTAAGCAATCCACGATGGTGTCAGCAAGAGCCTGGTACAAACGTGTTGTATTGTCGGCCATAGCAGCTTTTCTAACAATTATTTAACATCTCTATGTAGCTTAGTTTCTGAGTGAAGTAAGGGAAAGTCTGCCTCTATAATACCCGTACAAGAATTGAGGGGTGAGAGTAACGCAATGACTTGAGGAGGATCGATGTATATTGTTATTTCCCATGAGCTGTCCTAAAACTTTAGCTTTTCTGAACGATATAGTTTTAATAATGTGTTTTTAAATAACCTTTATGGGGGCTCAATTTCTTAGATTTTTCAAATAAAATAAAACAAAGGGTCTGTAATAACGCATCCTTATATTTCAACACTGGCAATTAAAAAGATGTATCGCTGTCTTCTATGTATTTTCCTAATCAAAGATATACCTGTTTTAAAAAGGGGAAGTGTGATCTCCATACCAAGGGAGGGGCCATGGGGGCCCACAATGAGGAGAAAACACAGGGAAGAAACCCAAGTATTCATTCTTACAATCTGTCTCAATATAGAGATTAAATATATTAACACCACCAGCTAAATCCCAATGTATTCATTCTTACAATCTGTCTCTAATATAAGATTATTATATTATCACCAACCAATAACCCAATGTATTCATTCTTACAATCTGTCTCTAATATAGAGATTATATATTATTATTACACACCAGCTAATAACCCAATGTATTCATTCTTACAATCTGTCTCTATATAGAGATTATTAATATTATTACACACCAGCTAATAACCCAATGTATTCATTCTTACAATCTGTCTCTAATATAGAGATTATTATTACACACCAGCTAATAACCCAATGTATTCATTCTTACAATCTGTCTCTATATAGAGATTATTATTATTATTATTACACACCAGCTATAACCCTGTAATTCATTCTTACAATCTGTCTCTATTATAGATATTATTATTATTATTACCACCAGCTAATAACCCAATGTATTCATTCTTACAATCTGTCTTTAATATAGATATTAGTAATATTATACACACCAGCTAATAACCTAATGTTTCATTCTTACAATCTGTCTCTATATAGAGATTATTATATTATTACACACCACTATAACCTAATGTATTCATTCTTACAATCTGTCTCTAATATAGAGAATTATTATTACACACCAGCTAAAACCCAATGTATTCATTCTTACAATCTGTCTCTAATATAGAGATTATTATTATTTATTACACACCAGCTAATAACCCAATGTATTCATTCTTACAATCTGTCTCTAATATAGAGATTTATTATTAACACCAGCTAATAACCCCAATTATTCATTCTTACAATCTGTCTCTAATATAGAGTATTATTATTACACACCCTAATAACCCAATGTATTCATTCTTACAATCTGTCTCTATATAGAGATTATTATTACACACCACTAATAACCCAATGTATTCATTCTTACAATCTGTTCTTTAATATAGAGATATAATATATTACACCCACTAATACCTAATGTTTTTTTACAATCTTCTCTATATAGAGATTATTATTACACACCAGCTAATAACCCAATGTACTTCATTCTTACAATCTGTCTTTAATATAGAGATTATTATATTATTACACACCAGATAATAACCCAATGTTTCATTCTTACAATCTGTCTCTATTATAGAGATTATTAATTATTATTATACAACACCAGCTAATAACCTAATGTCTTCATTCTTACAATCTGTCTCTAATATAGAGATTATTATTATTATTCACACCAGCTAATAACCCAATGTATTCATTCTTACAATCTGTCTCTATATAGAGATTATTTTATTATATTAATCACACCAGCTAATAACCCCAATGTTTCATTCTTACAATCTGTCTCTATTATAGAGATTATTATTACACACCAGCTAATAACCCAATGTATTCATTCTTACAATCTGTCTCTAATATAAATTATTTTAACACCAGCTAATAACCAATGTTTGTTTATTCTCATTCATCTCATGTAATATCTTTTTTCACATTAATCACAATGGACTTGAAATGTAGTTTCTTGAAGACGTTTCCGCTAGTCCTACCGACTGTACTTTCTCAATTCAGAATGACTTGTACCGAATCTGTGGCAATTATGTAACCCTGGAGAATCCCAATTAGCAATCACCGCCAGGTGTTAAGGTGTGATTAGATAGTTCTTAACAGCTATTGGTACAAACACCTAGCGATTTTTCCTCCTGACCGACCGTTCGATACTTCAACGTCGCCAGGAGAAGACTGTCCGGTCGCGGCAAACGCAGCCGCTCCGATAGTCACGCACCGATAGTGCAGTCCATAGAGGACCGCAGATCGGACAGGTTTTCCACCCTGTCCTCCGAATGTACAAAGGACGATCGAACGGTCGATCGGCACATGGGCACATTCGGATTCGATAATTTCGTCCGATCGACCGATACCTGACTAATCGTGTCGATCGGTACCGAAATCTCTCAATCGTGTGTCCCAGCTTAAGAGGTGTTTATAGGAAAGCCCGAGTAAGGTGTTAAAACAGCATTGTTACATGCACGACCGTTGGTGTCGAACCCCCCCCCGCTATTTAGGCTTGGTTCCTTTAATTTTCACATAAATGGCCGCCTCCTTAACACCTCTCTTGAATCGAACCAGTCAACGTTCCTCGCCATGTAACATTACATCTTCAAAGTATGTCCTTATCCTTAGATGCCAGATACACTGCGGATCCTGACCGAGGATTGCTCTTCTGTGCTGGGCCCTACGTTGATGCAGTTGCTGTTTTGGTCTCCCCCACATACAATCAGTAGCAATTCTTCACTGCACTGCACGCATATTGTGTCGCTTTTCTTGTGTTTTTTGTTATTGGTTCTTTGTTGGATTACCTAATTGCTGCCTCCCGTGTTTGCTCGTTTTAAAGCCAGACAGGGATACGATGTTTTTTTTGAAAATTCTTCTTATTTCTCGGAGACCCCTGCTCACATCTGGGATGACCATGTTCTTCCTCCGGTCTTGCTTTTTCCTCCCCTTCACTGTTGGTATTTGTGTTCTTTTCTTTCCTTCTACTTTCTTTTGACAAAGGCCCAGTCTGGATATCCACAAGTTTTAAGGGCTCCTCTGAATGTTTTCATTTCTTTAGCCTTCGCCTCTGTGCTAGTGGGGATGTTCTCGGCTCTGTGTTGGCAGGGTTCGATGACACCCAGCTTGTGATCTAAAGGGTGGTGGGAGTCAACATCAATACTGATCCGCCCCATTCCTTCCTGTAAACATGTGAACCCCTAGTCACCCTGCATCCTGGTAAGGCTTTCGCCAGGGTCCAGCTCTGTAATTACTGTCATAAAAGATAATGCCATAAGAAAGAGAGATACACAGACCGTCTAGATGAACAGTGTATCAGATGGGCCCTAGTAATGATGCTGTTATTAAAAATCTTAAAGGACAACCCCACTGTAAAAAATTACATTTTAGAAATGAAAATAACTTGGGGCAGGGAGTGTAGGATTGATTTTACATACCTCCCAATATAATTTTGTTGGGTAGCGCCAACACAAACAGTTTTCATCTGCCAGGTTGGTGTCCTGGTCTTTGCTCTATTAACGAGGAGGAGTCTGGCAAAAGCAGTTTCCATTGTCCTGGCACTCCTCATAGGATAATATTGGGAGGTAAAATCACCAATCCTTCCTGCCAGACCCAGGTACTTTTCATTTTAACTGTTTTTTAAAACCTTTATAGCTCACTATAGTTCTCCTTTGAATGTAATTGACGACACTGAACTCCCCCCAACTTGTGTATAGGGTCATTAGACCAGAGTGGGAATTTGGTGTAGTTTTTCATTTAATCTAACTCAATAGCCTTACCTGCTGGCTGTCCTCTATCTGTTTATGGCTTTTCCTCAGATGTCCTGTCTGTTCATTAGAACCCATGAAATTGCCACCAAGGGCTTCCCTAGACAAAGAGGAAACAAATGATCTCGTACTGATTTTTTTAAAGTAGGGCTTTTAACAAATGGTTTTCTCCCTGACACTATTAAGCAATCCACAGAATGGTGTCAGCAAGAGCCTGGTAAACGTGTTGTATTGTCGGCCATAGCAGCTTTTCTAACAATTATTTAACATCTCTATGTATGCTTAAGTTTTCTGAGTGAAAAGGGAAAGTCTGTGCCTCTATACTACACCGTACAAGAATTGAGTGGGTGAGAGTAACTGCAATGACTTGAGGAGGGATCGATGTATATTGTTATTTCCCCAGAGCTGTCCTAAACTTTAGCTTTTCTGAACGATATAGTTTTAAAAATGTGTTTTTAAATAACCTTTATGGGGGCTCATTTCTTAGATTTTTCAAATAAATAAAACAAAAGGGTCTGTAATAACGCATACTTATATTTCAGACACTGGCAATTAAAAAGATGTATCGCTGGTCTTTCTATGTATTTCCTAATCAAAGATATACCTGTTTAAAGGGGAAGTGTGATCTCCATACAAGGGGAGTGGCCATGGGGGCCCACAATGAGAGAAAACACAGGGAAGAGGGTCTTCCTTGGTAAATCAAACTAGCATGTTCCGAGATCACTGAGCTACTGGCGGCGCAATAAGGATTCTGTCCTGAACAATTGTATTGCATATAGTGATAAAGTGTTTAATTAGCAGTTTCTGATTCAGAGAAAATGGATTTAACACACAGAGTGAGGACCTAAACGCCTGACTCGATCCACCCACATATTTTAATGAAAGGGCCAGGTCCCTACCTTTAAAATGAACCATCAACCAGCTCTCTACGTGCTGCACAGCCAAGATATGAAAAAATCCACTGATCAGAAGTTAGGGGGTAGGAGGTTCTGAATCTTGCGGTCACAAATACTAGTTCCTCCTTCTAATCTGTGGTTGGCCCATGCTCAGTGTAGGAGAAAGCAGAAGAAACCAGGAAGAGTCGAGTTACAGTGACTTAAGGAGCGTGGGAGGGGCACAGGGGGTTTCAAGGGACTGCAAGGGGAGGGCCATGGAGGCCCACAATGAGGAGGAAACACAGGAAGAGGGACTTCCTTGGTAAATCAACTGAGCATGTCCGAGATCACTGAGCTACTGGCAGCATCACAATAAGGTTTTCTGTCCTGAACAATTGTATTGCATATAGTGATAAGTGTTTAATTAGCAGTTTCTGAATCAGAGAAAATGTATTAACACGCACATATGCACTTTTGAGATTTTACTTTTTTTTTTTTAAATAGAGACCGAAACCTTAAAGTAAAAAAAAATGCCAGCAGCTTTAAACTCTAAAAAATACAAGTATTCCAGGTCTGACCAGTTTTTGTAACTGCTGTTAAAGGGCACCAATTCTTTCCCCCTCCACTCCCTCCTAATGAAAGCACCCAGCATGAGGACCTAAACGCCTGACTCGATCCACCCACTGTTCGGCCCGGGACCAGACCACCAATACTGCAAGTGTCTTCCTATTGGTCAGGCCATGAGACTGAACCAGGAAGTGGTGCGAGCGAGCAAATCCTGTGTGAGGACCTAGCAGTTTATGTCCTCACCCTGGACACTACTGACCTGGAAGAGAAGGGGAGCTGGGCGGAGGTAAGTATAATTGTCCTTTAAGCTGATCCAGGTAGACATGACAATTTTTGTTATTTTCCTACTCCTGTTATATTTTTCAGGGAGTTTAGACTTGATATTCATGTGGATGGAGTTTAGATATACTGACAGTAATCACTGCTACATTGAGACAGCACTGCTTTCTGTCATGTGATAGGGCAACTTTCAGGTATTTCATATGAAGAAGTCCTAACTACCAAACAACCAAACTTAAAGGAAAACTAAACCAAAATTTGTATACTTTTTAATCTAAAGGCACTCCCATTATAACCCCCCCAAGAGCAACAAACTAAAATACCCCTCTAGTTAATGGCATAAAGTAAATGTAAAAACATAACTGTCCGTATGTGCACTGTCTGGCCACTCCTTATGACTTCAGTTACATTCTCCCCTGCCTGATATGGATTGGCTATTTTCAGTATTTGGATTGGGCATGTGCATTACAGTGATTACACTGTGTGATACTGGAATGATGGGAAATAAAGCACAAGCCCTGTGTTAAAAAAGTTACATTTCCCAACACCTACAATCAAATATGAGGTGAGACACAGATTACTGCTTTTTTATCAAGGTGTTTCTGTCTCTGATTCACTGTTGTTCTGAGGCTTTAGTTGTCCTTTACATGTGGTCTAATTAACCTGATCACATTATAATATATATTCAGGGAGATTCAATAAAAGTTATCGTTTAAAATGGTGCTAATTTTGCCCCATGTTAGCTTTCAAATGTTAAATAAGATCTGATTGGTTGGGGGGCAAATTAGAACCCATTTTAAATGATAGAACTTTTATTGAATAACCCTGATAGTTTTTCCTGAGACTGACGGCAGATAGTTGTTATAGAAGCAGTAATTCATTCAAAAAAAAAATATTGTATAACTTTCACAATAATGTCATCTAAAGGGAAGCGTGGTATTGTTCAATATAATGTGTGCTCCACAATTATCACAATAAGAATTGTACTTTTTGCCTGGAAAAAGTGAACAGACTATAACCATAATGGCAATTTACCGTCTCTTGGCTTCGATTTTTTTGCTTCAAATACGCAGCCTCTAGCTTTCAATCCTCTCTTGCGGATTTTCTGAATCCACAGAAGGCCTTCATCCGTGTCATTTTCCATAGACATTGTCTCCTGTAAACAGGCTCATGGTCTGATTAGGTCAGATCTATTTATATGGATTCAGCCTTCTCTGTCCAGGATACCAGTGTCAGGTAATAAGAGAGGGACCAACCCAGGAAGCTGTCATAAACATAACGATTATAGAAATGAAACTCCATTATAGAGAGGAATGTAACACATCCGCTATCAGAACAATTACGATTGATAACAGTTTATCACAATAAAATGTCACAAATATTTGTGAAACATCTTTTTCTTTGTTTTCCTATATTAAATGTACCATTACAAACTCTGTAATACCCTCCAATGTAACAACTCCGTATACCCCCTATGTACACCAACTCTGTAATACCCTCCTACGTACAAACCCCGTAATACCCTCCTACGTACAAACTCCTTAATACCCCCTATGTTAACAACTCTGTATAACCCTCCTACGTAACAAACCCCGTAACACCTCCACGTACAAACCCCGTAATCCTCAGTACCAACCCCTAATACCCTCCTACTAACAAACCGTAATACCCTCCTACGTAACAAACCCCGTAATACCCTCCTACGTACCCAAACCCCGTAAGTACCCTCCTACGTAACAACCCCGTAATACCCTCCTACGTAACAAACCCCTAATACCTCCTACGTAACAAACCCCGTAATACCTTCCTACGTAACAACCCCGTAATACCTTCCTACGTACAACCCCGTACATACTTCCCCTACCAAAACCCCGTAATACCTTTCCTCTAACAACCCCGTAATACCTACAGACCCGTAATACCTCCTACGTAACAACACCCCGTAATACCTTCCTACGTAACAAACCCCGTAATAACCCTCCTACGTAACAAACCCCGTATACCTTCCTACGTAACAACCCCGTACTACCCTCCTACGTAACAAACCACCCGTAATACCCTCCTACGTAACAAACCCCGTAATACCCTCCTACGTAACAACCCCGTAATACCTTCCTACGTAACACAAACCCCGTATACCCTCCTACGTAAAGAAAAACCCGGATACCTCCACGTAACAACCCCGTAATCTCCTACGTAACAAACCCCGTAATACCTTCCTACGTAACAAACCCCGTAATACCTTCCTACGTAACAAACCCCGTAATACCCTCCTACGTAACAACCCCGTAATAACCCCTACTACAAACCCGTAATACCCTCCTACGTAACAAACCCCGTAATACCTTCCTACTAACAAACCCCCCGTATACACTCCTACGTAACAAACCCCTAATTCCTGTAACAAACCCCGTAATCCTTCCTACGTAACACCCCGTAATACTCTCCTACGTAACAACCCCGTAATACCATTCCTACGTAACAAACCCGTAATACCCTCCTACGTAACAAACCTCGTAAACCCAATCTCCTACGTAAAACCCCGTAATACCTCCTCGTAACAACCGCCGTAATCCCTCTACGTACCAACACCCCGAATACCCTCCTACGTAACAAACCCCGTAATACCCCTCTACGTAACAAACCCCGTATACCCTGCTACGTAACAAACCCGTCATACCTTCCTACGTAACAAACCCGTATACCCTCCTACTAACAAACCCTGTAATATTCTCCTACGTACAAACCCCGTAATACCCTCACGTAACATACCCCGTAATACCCTCCTGCGTACATACACCCGTAATACCTCCTGCTTAACATACCCCGTAATACCCTCCTCGTAACAGAAACCACCCGTAATACCCTCCTACGTAACAACCCCGTAATCCCTTCCTACGTAACAACCCCCGTAATACACTCCTACGAAACCCCGTAAACCCTACGTAACAAACCCCGTAATACCTTCCTACGTAACAAACCCCGTAATACCTTCCTACGTAACAAACCCCGTAATACCTTCCTACGTAACAAACCCCGTAATACCCTCCTACGTAACAAACCCCGTAATACCTTCCTACGTAACAAACCCCGTAACACTTCCTACTACATACACATAACCCGAATACCCTCCCTGCGTACAAAACCCCGTAATACCCTCCCTACATAACAACCACCCCTTAATAGACCTTTACACACCAGCTAATAACCCAATGTATTCATTCTTACAATCTGTCTCTAATATAGAGATTAATATTATTATTACACACCAGCTAATAACCCAATGTATTCATTCTTACAATCTGTCTCTAATATAGAGATTATTAAGTACACACCAGCTAATAACCCAATGTAATTCATTCTTACAATCTGTCTCTAATATAGAGATTATTATTATCACACCAGCTAATAACCCAATGTATTCATTCTTACAATCTGTCTCTATATAGAGATTATTATTATTATTATTACACACCAGCTATAACCCAATGTATTCATTCTTACAATCTGTCTCTATTATGAGATGATTATTATTATTATTACACACCAGCTAATAACCCAATGTATTCATTCTTCAATCTGTCTTTAATATAGAGATTATTAATATTATTACAACACCAGCTAATAACCTAATGTCTTCATTCTTACAATCTGTCTCTATTATAGGGATTAATTAATATTATTACACACCACTATAACCTAATGTCTTCATTCTTACAATCTGTCTCTAATATAGAGAATTATTATTACACACCAGCTAAAACCCAATGTTTCATTCTTACAATCTGTCTCTAATATAGAGATTATTATTATTTATTACACACCAGCTAAAACCCAATGTATTCATTCTTACAATCTGTCTCTAATATAGAGATTATTATTATTATTACACCAGCTAATAACCCATGTATTCATTCTTACAATCTGTCTCTAATATAGAGATTATTATTACACACCAGCTAATAACCCAATGTATTCATTCTTACAATCTGTCTCTAATATAGAGATTATTATTACACACCAGCTAATAACCCAATGTATTCATTCTTACAATCTGTTCTTTAATATAGAGATTTATATATTACACACCAGCTAATAACCAATGTCTTCATCTTTACAATCTGTCTCTATATAGAGATTATTATTACACACCAGCTAATAACCCAATGTACTTCATTCTTACAATCTGTCTTTAATATAGAGATTATTATTATTATTACACACCAGCTAATAACCCAATGTATTCATTCTTACAATCTGTCTCTATTATAGAGATTATTATTATTATTATTATTACACACCAGCTAATAACCTAATGTCTTCATTTTTACAATCTGTCTCTATTATAGAGATTATTATTATTATTACACACCAGACTAATAACCCAATGTATTCATTCTTACAATCTGTCTCTATATAGAGATTATTTTATTATATTAATCACACCAGCTAATAACCCAATGTCTTCATTCTTACAATCTGTCTCTATTTATAGAGATATTATTATTACACACCAGCTAATAACCTAATGTTTCATTCTTACAATCTGTCTCTAATATATAGATAATTATTATTATTACACACCAGCTATAACCCAATGTTTGTTTAAGTTCTCATTCATCCATCATGTAATATCTTTGTATTCAATTAGATCACAACTGGACTTGAACATGTAGTTTTTAAGACGTTTCGCTATCCACCGACTTACTTGTCTCAATTAGAATGACTTTACCGAATCTGCATTATGTAACACACTGGAGAATCCCAATTAGCAATCATCCGCCATTTTAAGGTGTGATTAATATGTCTTAAAGCTATTGTACAAACACCTAGAGATTATTTTTGACCACCGTTCATTTTCAACTCGCCAGATAAGACTGTCTCCGAAACCAGCCGCTCCGATTAGTCACACACCGATATCTAGTCCATAAGGACCGCAGATGGAATTATTCCACCCTGTCCTCCAATGTAAAAGAGATCAACGGTCGATCGGAATCAACTATTGGATTTCGATAATTTCTGTCCGATCGCCGATCACCTTACTAAGGTCGATCTACCGAAATCTCTCAATCGTGTTGTCCCAGCTTAAGAGGTGTCTATAGTAAAGCAGTAAGGTTTTAAATACAGCATTGTACATGCAGACCGTTGGTGTCGAACCCCCCCCCGCTATTTAGGCTTGGTTCCTTTAATTTTCACATAAATGCGCCTCCCTTAACACTCTCTTGATGAACCAGTCAACGTTCCGCGCCATTGTAACATTCATCTTCAGTATGTCCTTTATCCTAGATGCCGATACACTGGATCCTGACCGAGATTGTCTTCTGTGCTGGGCCCTACGTTGATGCAGTTGCTGGTTTTGGTCTCCCCCACATACAATCAGTAGCAATTCTTCACTGCACTGCAAACGCATATTGATGTCGCTTTTCTTGTGTTTTGTATTGGTTCTTGTTGGATTACCTAATTGCTGCACTCCTCGTGTTGCTCGATTTTAAAGGCCGACAGGGATAGATGTTTTTTTTGAACTAATTCTGTCTTATTCTCGGAGACCCCTGCTCCATCTGGGATGACCATGTTCTTCCTCCGGTCTTGCTTTTTCCCCCCTTCACTGTTGGTATTTGTGTCTTTTCCTTTCCTTCTCTTTCTTTTGACAAAGGCCCAGTCTGGATATCCACAAGTTTTAAGTGGCTCCTCTGATATGTTCAATTTCTTTAGCCTTCGCCTCTGTGCTAGTGGGGATGTTCTCGGGCTCTGTGTTGGCAGGGTTCTGATGACACCGCTTGTGATCTAAGGGTGGTGGAGTCAACATCAATACTGATCCGCCCCATTCCTTTCCTGTAAACATGTGAACCCCTAGTCCCACCCTGCATCCTGGTAATGGCTTTCGCCAGGGTCAGCCTCTGTAATTACTGTCATAAAAGATAATGCATAAGAAAAGAGAGATACACCAGACCTCTAGATGAACAGTGTATCAGATGGGCCTAGGATTGATGCTGTTATTTTTAAAAATCTTGAAAGGACAACCCCACTGTCAAAACAATTACATTTTAGAAATGAAAATAACTTGGGGCAGGGAGGTGTAGGATTGATTTTACATACCTCCCAATATAATTTTGTTGGGTAGCGCCAACACAAACAGTTTTCATCTGCCAGGTTGGTGTCCTGGTCTTTGCTCTATTAACGAGGAGGAGTCTGGCAAAAGCAGTTTCCATTGTCCTGGCACTCCTCATAGGATAATATTGGGAGGTAAAATCACCAATCCTTCCTGCCAGACCCAGGTACTTTTCATTTTAACTGTTTTTTAAAACCTTTATAGCCACTATAGTTCTCCTTGAATGTAATTGACGACACTGAACTCCCCCCAACTTGTGTATAGGGTCATTAGACCAGAGTGGGAATTTGGTGTAGTTTTTCATTTAATCTAACTCAATAGCCTTACCTGCTGGCTGTCCTCTATCTGTTTATGGCTTTTCCTCAGATGTCCTGTCTGTTCATTAGAACCCATGAAATTGCCACCAAGGGCTTCCCTAGACAAAGAGGAAACAATGATCTCGTACTGATTTTTTTAAAGTAGGGCTTTTAACAAATGGTTTTCTCCCTGACACTATTAAGCAATCCACAGAATGGTGTCAGCAAGAGCCTGGTAAACGTGTTGTATTGTCGGCCATAGCAGCTTTTCTAACAATTATTTAACATCTCTATGTATGCTTAAGTTTTCTGAGTGAAAAGGGAAAGTCTGTGCCTCTATAATACACCGTACAAGAATTGAGTGGGTGAGAGTAACTGCAATGACTTGAGGAGGGATCGATGTATATTGTTATTTCCCCAGAGCTGTCCTAAACTTTAGCTTTTCTGAACGATATAGTTTTAAAAATGTGTTTTTAAATAACCTTTATGGGGGCTCATTTCTTAGATTTTTCAAATAAATAAAACAAAAGGGTCTGTAATAACGCATACTTATATTTCAGACACTGGCAATTAAAAAGATGTATCGCTGGTCTTTCTATGTATTTCCTAATCAAAGATATACCTGTTTAAAGGGGAAGTGTGATCTCCATACAAGGGGAGTGGCCATGGGGGCCCACAATGAGAGAAAACACAGGGAAGAGGGTCTTCCTTGGTAAATCAAACTAGCATGTTCCGAGATCACTGAGCTACTGGCGCGCAATAAGGATTCTGTCCTGAACAATTGTATTGCATATAGTGATAAAGTGTTTAATTAGCAGTTTCTGATTCAGAGAAAATGGATTTAACACACAGAGTGAGGACCTAAACGCCTGACTCGATCCACCCACATATTTTAATGAAAGGGCCAGGTCCCTACCTTTAAAATGAACCATCAACCACTCTCTACGTGCTGCACAGCCAAGATATGAAAAAATCCACTGATCAGAAGTTAGGGGGTAGGAGGTTCTGAATCTTGCGGTCACAAATACTAGTTCCTCCTTCTAATCTGTGGTTGGCCCATGCTCAGTGTAGGAGAAAGCAGAAGAAACCAGGAAGAGTCGAGTTACAGTGACTTAAGGAGCGTGGGAGGGGCACAGGGGGTTTCAAGGGACTGCAAGGGGAGGCCATGGAGGCCCACAATGAGGAGGAAACACAGGAAGAGGGACTTCCTTGGTAAATCAACTGAGCATGTCCGAGATCACTGAGCTACTGGCAGCATCACATAAGGTTTTCTGTCCTGAACAATTGTATTGCATATAGTGATAAGTGTTTAATTAGCAGTTTCTGAATCAGAGAAAATGTATTAACACGCACATATGCACTTTTGAGATTTTACTTTTTTTTTTTTAAATAGAGACCGAAACCTTAAAGTAAAAAAAAATGCCAGCAGCTTTAAACTCTAAAAAATACAAGTATTCCAGGTCTGACCAGTTTTTGTAACTGCTGTTAAAGGGCACCAATTCTTTCCCCCTCCACTCCCTCCTAATAAAGCACCCAGCATGAGGACCTAAACGCCTGACTCGATCCACCCACTGTTCGGCCCGGGACCGACCACCAATACTGCAAGTGTCTTCCTATTGGTCAGGCCATGAGACTGAACCAGGAAGTGGTGCGAGCGAGCAAATCCTGTGTGAGGACCTAGCAGTTTATGTCCTCACCCTGGACACTACTGACCTGGAAGAGAAGGGGAGCTGGGCGGAGGTAAGTATAATTGTCCTTTAAGCTGATCCAGGTAGACATGACAATTTTTGTTATTTTCCTACTCCTGTTATATTTTTCAGGGAGTTTAGACTTGATATTCATGTGGATGGAGTTTAGATATACTGACAGTAATCACTGCTACATTGAGACAGCACTGCTTTCTGTCATGTGATAGGGCAACTTTCAGGTATTTCATATGAAGAAGTCCTAACTACCAAACAACCAAACTTAAAGGAAAACTAAACCAAAATTTGTATACTTTTTAATCTAAAGGCACTCCCATTATAACCCCCCCAAGAGCAACAAACTAAAATACCCCTCTAGTTAATGGCATAAAGTAAATGTAAAAACATAACTGTCCGTATGTGCACTGTCTGGCCACTCCTTATGACTTCAGTTACATTCTCCCCTGCCTGATATGGATTGGCTATTTTCAGTATTTGGATTGGGCATGTGCATTACAGTGATTACACTGTGTGATACTGGAATGATGGGAAATAAAGCACAAGCCCTGTGTTAAAAAAGTTACATTTCCCAACACCTACAATCAAATATGAGGTGAGACACAGATTACTGCTTTTTTATCAAGGTGTTTCTGTCTTCTGATTCACTGTTGTTCTGAGGCTTTAGTTGTCCTTTACATGTGGTCTAATTACCTGATCACATTAAATATATATTCAGGGAGATTCAATAAAAGTTATCGTTTAAAATGGTGCTAATTTTGCCCCATGTTAGCTTTCAAATGTTAAATAAGATCTGATTGGTTGGGGGCAAATTAGAACCATTTTAAATGATAGAACTTTTATTGAATAACCCTGATAGTTTTTCCTGAGACTGACTGGCAGATAGTTGTTATAGAGCAGTAATTCATTCAGAAAAAAAAAATATTGTAACTAACTTTCACAATAATGTCATCTAAAGGGAAAGCGTGGTATTGTTCAATATCAATGTGTGCTCCACAATTATCACAATAAGAATTTGTACTTTTTGCCTGGAAAAGTGAACAGACTATAACCAAATGGCAATTTACCGTCTCTTGGCTTCGATTTTTTTTGCTTCAAATAACGCAGCCTTCTAGCTTCAATCCTCTCTTGCGGATTTTCTGAATCCACAGAAGGCCTTCATCCGTGTCATTTTCATAGACATTGTCTCCTGTAAACAGCTCATGGTCTGATTAGGTCAGATCTATTATTGGATTCAGCCTTCTCTGTCCAGGATACCAGTGTGTCAGGTAATAAGAGAGGGACCAACACCAGGAGAGCTGTCATAAACATAACGATTATAGAGAATGAAACTCCATTATAGAGAGGAATGTAACACATCCGCTATCAGAACAATTACGATTGGATAACAGTTTAATCACAATAAAATGTCACAAATATTTGTGAAACATCTTTTTCTTTGTTGTTCCTATATAAATGTACCATTACAAACTCTGTAATACCCTCCAATGTAACAACTCCGTAATACCCCCTATGTACACCAACTCTTGTAATACCCTCCTACGTACAAACCCCGTAATACCCTCCTACGTACAAACTCCTAATACCCCTATGTTAACAACTCTGTATAACCCTCCCTACGTAACAAACCCCGTAGACAACCTCCACGTACAAACCCCGTAATCCTCAGTACAACCCCTAATACCCTCCTACTAACAAACCGTAATACCCTCCTACGTAAAAACCCCGTAATACCCTCCTACGTACCAACCCCCGTAAGACCCTCCTACGTAACAACCCCGTAATACCCTCCTACGTAACAAACCCCGTAATACCTCCTACGTAACAAACCCCGTAATACCTTCCTACGTAACCAACCCCGTAATACCTTCCTACGTAACAACCCCGTAATACCTTCCCCTACCAAAACCCCGTAATACCTTTCCTCAACAACCCGTAATACTCCTAGACCCGTAAACCTTCCTACGTAACAACCCCCGTAATACCTTCCTACGTAACAAACCCCGTAATACCCTCCTACGTAACAAACCCCGTATACCTTCCTACGTAACAAACCCCGTATACCCTCCTACGTAACAAACCCCCCGTAATACCCTCCTACGTAACAAACCCCGTAATACCCTCCTACGTAACAACCCCGTAATACCTTCCTACGTAACAAAACCCCGTCATACCCTCCTACGTAAAGAAAAACCCGAATACCTTCCACGTAACAACCCCGTAATCTCCTACGTAACAAAACCCCGTAATACCTTCCTACGTAACAAACCCCGTAATACCTTCCTACGTAACAAACCCCGTAATACCCTCCTACGTTAACAAACCCCGTAATAACCCCCTACTTAACCAAACCCCGTAATACCCTCCTACGTAACAAACCCCGTAATACCTTCCTACTAACAAACCCCCCGTATACACTCCTACGTAACAAACCCCTAACTTCCTGTAACAAACCCCCGTAATCCTTCCTACGTAACAACCCCGTAATACTCTCCTACGTAACAACCCCGTAATAACCTTCCTACGTAACAAACCCGTAATACCCTCCTACGTAACAAACCTCGTAAACCCAATTCCTACGTACAAACCCCGTAATACCTCCTGCGTAACAACCGCCGTAATCCCTTCCTACGTACCAAACCCCGTGAATACCCTCCTACGAACAAACCCCGTAATACCCTCCTACGTAACAACCCCTATACCCTGCTACTAACAAACCCGTCATACCTTCACTACGTAACAAACCCGTATACCCTCCTACTAACAAACCCTGTAATATACTCCTACGTAACAAACCCGTAATACCCTCACGTAACATACCCCGTAATACCCTCCTGCCGTAATACACCGTAATACCTCCTGCTTAACATACCCCGTAATACCCTCCTACGTAACAAAACCCCCGTATACCCTCCTACGTAACAACCCCGTAAATCCTTCCTACGTAACAAACCCCCGTAATACCTCCTACGAACAACCCCGTAATACCCTACGTAACAAACCCCGTAATACCTTCCTACGTAACAAACCCCGTAATACCCTCCTACGTAACAAACCCCGTAATACCTTCCTACGTAACAAACCCCGTAATACCCTCCTACGTAACAAACCCCGTAATACCTTCCTACGTAACAAACCCCGTAACACCTTCCTACTACATAACATAACCCGTAATACCCTCCTGCGTCACAAACCCCGTAATACCCTCCCTACATAACAACCACCCCTTAATAGACCTAATGTATTCATTCTTACAATCTGTCTCTAATATAGAGATTATTATTATTATTACACACCAGCTAATATCCCAATGTATTCATTCTTACAATCTGTCTCTAATATAGAGATTATTATTATTATTACACACCAGCTAATAACCCAATGTATTCATTCTTACAATCTGTCTCTAATTATAAGATTATTATTATTATTACACACCACTAATAAACCCAATGTCTTCATTCTTACAATCTGTCTTTAATATAGAGATTATTAATATTAGTTACACACCAGCTAATACCTAATGTCTTCATTCTTACAATCTGTCTCTATATAGGGATTATAATATTATTACACCCAGCTAATAACTAATGTCTTCATTCTACAATCTGTCTCTAATATAGAGATTATTATTATTACACACCAGCTAAACCACCCAATGTATTCATTCTTACAATCTGTCTCTAATATAGAGATTATATTATTATTACACACCAGCTAAAACCCAATTATTCATTCCTTACAATCTGTCTCTATATAGAGATTAATATTATTATTAACCACCAGCTAATATCCCAATGTATTCATTCTTACAATCTGTCTCTACTATAGAGATTATTATTACACCAGCTAATAACCCAATGTATTCATTCTTACAATCTGTCTCTAATATAGAGATTATTATTACACACCAGCTAATAACCCATGTATTCATTCTTACAATCTGTCTCTAATATAGATATTATTACATACACACACCAGCTAATAACCCAATGTATTCATTCTTACAATCTGTCTCTAATATAGAGATTATTTTTACACACCAGCTAATAACCCAATGTATCATTCTTACAATCTGTCTTATATAGAGATTATTATTATTATTACACACCCAGTAATAACCCCATGTATTCATTCTTACAATCTGTCTCTATTATAGAGATTATTATTATTATTATTACACACACAGCTATAACTCAATGTCTTCATTCTTACAATCTGTCTCTAATATAAGATATATTATTATTACAACACCAGCTAATAACCTAATGTCTTCATTCTTACAATCTGTCTCTTTAGAGATTATTTATTATTATTACACCCAGAATAATAACCCCAATGTCTTCCATTCTTACAATCTGTCTCTAATATAGAGATTATTATATTATTAACACCAGCTAAACCCAATGTTTCATTCTTACAATCTGTCTCTAATATAGAGATTATTATTATTATTACAACCCACACAGCTAATAACCCAATGCATCTCTGTCTACTTTAATGAATATTAATACGTCATACTAATATTCATTTTTTTGTTAATGAGTTTATTCATCTAATATACTATTCTTACAGTACATAGGTAATATCTATGTTTGTATTCACTACATATAAGATTATCACACTGATCTTAATGCTAGTCTCTTAGACGTTTCCATATCACTAATATCCCTAGACTTGTGTCTATTCTAATTCAGAATGATCTTATTATATGTCTAGATTAATATCAAGAATCCCTGTGGTCTCATTATATATTGTACCCTGTGAGAATTATTATTATACACACCAGTAATAGCTCATTTATTCAGCATCTGCATGCCTATTGTAAGTGTTCAGGGTCGTGTATTAGATAAGATTGCTAAAGACTAGGTACACACCATAGCGATTTTTCCTCCTGACCGACCGTTTCGATACTTCGCACGGTCCGCCAGGATGAAGACCTGTCGGTCGCGGCAAAAGCAGCCGCTCGCGATAGTCACCGCGACCGATAGTGCGGTCAGAGAGGACCGCACGATCGGACAAGGTTTTCCACCCTGTCCTCCGAGTCGACGAAAGACGATCGAACGGTCGATCGGACATGGGCACATTCGGATTCGATAATTTCGGTCCGATCGACCGATACACTGAACTATCTGTCGATCGGACCGAAATATCTATCGTGTGTACCCAGCTTAAGAGGTGTTTATAGGAAAGCCCAGAGTAAGGTGTTAAAACAGCATTGTACAGGCAGACAGTTGGTGTCGAACCCCCCACCCTATTTAGGCTTGGTTTCTTTAATTTTCACATAAATGGCCTCCTTAACACCTCTTTGAACCAGTCACGTTCCTTCCGCCAGTTATGTTACCATTACAATCTTCAAAGGTATGTCCTTTATCCTTAAGATGCAGATACACGGCTGAGTCCTACCGAGGAATTGGCTCTTCTGTGCTGGGCCATCTTTGATGCAGTTGCTGTTTGGTCTCCCCCACATACAAATCAGAGCATTCTTCACTGCACTGCACGCATATGATGTCCGCTTTTCTTGTGTTTTGGTATTGGGTCTTTTGGATTACCAATTGCTGCCTCAGCGGTGTTTTGCTCGGTTTAAAGCAGACAGGGATACGATTTTTTTTTGAAAATTCTTCTTATTTTCTCGGAACCCCTGCTACATATGGGATGACCATGTTCTTCCTCCTGTCTTGCTTTTCTCCCCCTTCACTGTTGGTATTTGTGTTCTTTTCTTTCCTTCTACTTTTTCTTTTGACAAAGGCCCAGTCTGGATATCCACAAGTTTTAAGGGCTCCTCTGGATGTTTCATTTCTTTAGCCTTCGCCTCTGTGCTAGTGGGGATGTTCTCGGCTCTGTGTTGCAGGGTTCGATGACACCCAGCTTGTGATCTAAGGGTGGTGGGAGTCAAACATCAAATACTGATCGCCCCATTCCTTCCTGTAACACATGTGAACCCCTAGTCCACCCTGCATCCTGGTAAGGCTTTCGCCAGGGTCCAGCTCTGTAATTACTGTCATAAAAATAATGCCATAAGAAAGAGAGATACACAGACCAGTCTAGATGAACAGTGTATCAGATGGGCCCTAGTAATGATGCTGTTTATTTAAAAATCTTAAGGACAACCCCACTGTAAAAAATTACATTTTAGAAATGAAAATAACTTGGGGCAGGGAGGTAGGATTGATTTCATACATCCCCAATATAATTTTGTTGGGTAGCGCCAACACAAACAGTTTTCATCTGCCAGGTTGGTGTCCTGGTCTTTTTGCTCTATTAACGAGGAGGAGTCTGGCAAAAGCAGTTTCCATTGTCCTGGCACTCCTCATAGGAATAATATTGGGAGGTAAAATCACCAATCCTTCCTGCCCAGACCCAGGTACTTTTCATTTAACTGTTTTTTAAAACCTTTATATGCACTATAGTTCTCCTTTGAATGTAATTGACCACTGACTCCCCCCCAACTTGTGTATAGGGTCATTAGACCAGAGTGGAATTTGGTGTAGTTTGTTTCATTTAATCTAACTCAATAGCCTTACCTGCTGGCTGTCCTCTATCTGTTTTGGCTTTTCCTCAGATGTCCTGTCTGTTCATTTAGAACCCTAAATTGCCACCAAGGGCTTCCCTAGACAAGAGAGGAAACACAATAGATCTCGTACTGATTTTTTTTAAAGTAGGGCTTTTAACAAATGGTTTTCTCCCTGACACTATTAAGCAATCCACAGAATGGTGTCAGCAAGAGCCTGTAACGTGTTGTATTGTCGGCCATAGCAGCTTTTCTAACAATTATTTAACATCTCTATGTAGCTTAAGTTTTCTGAGTGAAGTAAGGGAAAGTCCTGCCTCTATAATACAACCGTCAAGGATTGAGTGGGTGAGAGTAACTGCAATGACTTGAGGAGGGATCGATGTATATTGTTATTTCCCATGAGCTGTCCTAAACTTTAGCTTTTCTGACGATATAGTTTTAATAAATGTGTTTTTAAATAACCTTTATGGGGGCTCATTTCTTAGATTTTTCAAATAAAAAAACAAAAGGGTCTGTAATAACGCATACTTATATTTCAGACACTGGCAATTAAAAAGATGTATCGCTGGTCTTTCTATGTATTTTCCTAATCAAAGATATACCTGTTTTAAAGGGGAAGTGTGATCTCCATACAAGGGAGGTGGCCATGGGGGCCCACAATGAGGAGAAAACAAGGGAGAGGGTCTTCCTTGGTAAATCAAACTGAGCATGTCCGAGATCACTGAGCTACTGGCGTCGCAATAAGGATTCTGTCCTGAACAATTGTATTGCATATTAGTGATAAAGTGTTTAATTAGCAGTTTTTCTTCTGATCAGAGAAAATGGATTTAAACACACAGAGTGAGGACCTAAACGCCTGACTCGATCCACCCCACATATTTAATGAAAGGCCAGGTCCCTACCTTTTAAAATGAACCATCACCACCACTTCTCTACGTGCTGCACAGCCCAAGATATGAAAAAATCACTGATCAGAAGTTAGGGGGTAGGAGGTTCTGAATCTTGCGGTCACAAATACTAGTTCCTCCTTCTAATCTGTGTGGTTGGCCCATGCTCGATGTAGGAGAAAGCAGAAGAAACCAGGAAGAGATCGAGTTACAGTGACTTAAGGAGGGGGCTGGGGAGGGGCCACAGGGGGTTTCAAGGACTGCAAGGGGAGGCCATGAGGCCACACATGAGGGAGGAAACACAGGAAGGGACTTCCTTGGTAAATCAACTGAGCATGTCCGATCACTGAGCTACTGGCAATCAGCAATAAGGTTTTCTGTCCTGAACATTGTATTGCATATAGGTGATAAGTGGTTTAATTAGCAGTTTCTGAATCGAGAAAATGTATTTAACGCCATATGCCTTTTGGAGATTTTACTTTTTTTTTTTTTAAATAGAGACCGAAACCTTAAAGTAAAAAAAAATGCCAGCAGCTTTAAACTCTAAAAAATACAAGTATTCCAGGTCTGACCAGTTTTTGTAACTGCTGTTAAAGGGCACAATTCTTTCCCACTCCACTCCCTCCTAAAAAGCACCCAGCATGAGGACCTAAACGCCTGACTCGATCCACCCCTGTTCGGCCCGGGACCAGACCACCAATACTGCAAGTGTCTTCCTATTGGTCAGCCATGAGACTGAACCAGGAAGTGGTGTCGAAGCGAGCAATCCTGTTGAGGACCTTAGCATTTATGTCCTCACCCCCTGGACACTACTGACCTGGAAGAGAAGGGGAGCTGGGGGGCGGAGGTAAGTATAATTGTCCTTTAAGCTGATCCAGGTAGACATGACAATTTTTGTTATTTTCCTCTATCTCTGTTATATTTTTCAGGGAGTTTAGACATGTGATATTCATGTGGATTGAGTTTAGATATACTGACAGTAATCACTGCTACTTGAAGACGCACGCTTTCTGCTTTCTCTGTCATATTAAGGGCAACTTTCAGGTATTTCATATGAAGAAGTCCTAACTACCAAACAACCAAACTTAAAAGGAAACTAAACCAAAATTTGTATACTTTTTAATCTAAAGGCACTCCCATTATAAACCCCCCCAAGAGCAACAACTATAAATTACCCCTCTAGTTAATGGCATTAAAGTAATGTAAAAACATAACTGTCCGTTATGTGCACTGTCTGGCCACTCTTATGACTTCAGTTACATGCTCCCCTGCCTGATAGATTGGTGGTATTCAGTAAGTTTAGGATTGGGCATGTGCATTACAGTGATTACACTGTGTGATACTGGAATGATGGGAAATAACACAAGCCCTGTGGTTAAAAAAAGTTACTTTCCCAACACCTACATCCAAATATGAGTGAGACACAGATTACTGCTTTTTTATCAGGTTTCTTTTGTTTTTTTTTTTTAATGTATTCATTCTTACAATCTGTCTCTAATATAGAGATTATTATTATTATTATTATTATTACACACCAGCTAATAACCCAATGCATTCATTGTTACAATCTGTCTCTAATATAGAGATTATTATTACACACCAGCTAATAACCCAATGTATTCATTCTTACAATCTGTCTCTAATATAGAGATTATTATTACACACCCGTTCGCACACAAGGGTGAAGGTGAAATGCGGTACTGTTAATATGGGAATCAATGCACAATGTAAAAAGTTGAAATACAGGAAGTATATGAAATTAATTGAAGAAGTAACATAGGGGGTGGGTTAGTACCTAAAGTATCTGCTAATAAAACCTTTTCCTGCAAACCAAGTTATCTATCATATCACTTTGTTGTATTGACTTATGTCTCATGTTTATTTGCACAGGCAAAACATTTGGAAGATTTAACAGTGGTTAAAAGGAAATATATAGGGCGGGTGTTTATTGTTGTATATATTATATTGTATTCCTCCACCTCGATCTGCAGGAGCTCCTGGCGTATGCCTTGGTTAAACTCCTAACCTGTTTCCTCCATCCTTTCTACCAAGGTCAATATCCCCCCCTGTCTTTTCAGATCTTTCACATACTGTTCGTCCTTTCTTTTTAACTCCTAAAGAAGGTCAAGTTTACTCTCGGTTGTTTTCAGAAATGTATAAACTTTATTCTGATAATGAAAGGCACTGGACCTGGACTGCAACTTTTGCTTGTGTTCTAAATCTGCAGCAGCCCAATCAAATGGTATCAATGTTTTTTCTGTAGTAGACCATTAAAAAAGGTATCATTTGATTGGCTGAGGCAAATTAACAGCAAAGGCACATGTTTCATCTTTTATTGAATGGTGTCTTTGTTGCCCATTTACGGCATGTGCACAGCTAATGGTTGTTTCAAGGTTTATGTTGAGGGCTTTGTTGAGGGGATTGCAAGCAAAGTATGAAGTACCTAGTAACTTTCTAATGTATAAATACACCAGAGAAGGGGCAGTTATTTCCCTAAAACGTTGTGCGATGTGGACACAATAAAGTACTGGACTTTTCTTACAGTGCTTTATTTATTGGATATTTATGGGATAATCTAGAACACAGTAGACAATACCTTTAACTGGATAGATTGGATAAAGAAACACACTTTCATAAATAAGGTCATACCTGGCACGCACCTGACAGTAAAGCTTTAGAGCTGGTTAAAGGGGACTGTGGTCGCCATATAGTGGCTTTTCTTTAAAAGGGAACACTTCTACCTTTAAAGTAACTCCAGGATCATGCTTCTAGCTGCAGTCTATCCAAAGTTCGCAGTATAAGGGTGTTTTTCCTGCTAGTACTGTGAGCTGTGTCATCGCTAGCACTAAGGGTCTTCCTCCAAGTTTAAGGTTGGAGCATACCCATTGCTGGGACAGAGCATCATCAGCTGCATCATAAGCCCTGTCTCCAAACTTCCAAGCAAACAACAAGGCTGAAAATAAACCTTTTCTCTCCCTAACTGTCCATAGGTAGATGAAAGGACAGAGAATGGTTGCAGGTCTGTAGCTAGCTTCAAAAAAAGATGGATTTTTTTGGGGGTGGGGCTTATGACAGCTTATAACACACGCCTGTTGTGACCAGAGGCAGGGCATCTGGTAGTGTAATTTTACAAGCCAATAACTTAGATTCAGAGAAGCTTGATACATCATACTAGGCTTGTTCTCAGGCCTAGAAAACCCACCAATCTCCTTTCTCAGACCAATGATTCTTTCCATCTCGTTGAGGGCAGGCTCAGGTTCTAGTTAATCAGAAAGACAACTGAATAGAATGGTCAGATTCTTTGTTACCTTCTGGAGCCTCCCCAACTAGCCATTCTTTTCCTCAATGAGATGGGCACAGAGTTGCTGCTGAGAGTTCAGGACAACCCATAGTTCATGGGCTGCTTGTCTTGGCTTATTTTGGGTCCATTTCTTAGTAATTTCTTCAAACTTTTCCAAACTTGTTTTAGCTTCAGTGTTTAGCTTCTCTTGCCTGTCAGAAGAGGAGGAGAAAATTATCAAACGTTTGGTGCTGGGACTCCCATAAGAAATGACAACACTACAGGGCATACAAAATTAGAAGCATCCAATTAATTTGCTTACATTTTACTTTCCCATTGTAATGCGACTTAAAAAGCCTGCCCTTCTCTCTGGATAATAAAAGCAATTAGATCAATAACTTGGCCAAATTATTTTCAGCCCAGCAACCACTTCATGGTTTGCTTTATTCTGCTGGGTCCTAACTTTTACCCCTTTTTTACCTTAGTAACTTTTTTAACCTTCTTATGAGACGAGCCTCGGGGAAATGTGTACTCCACCCACAGTGGGTCATGTGTTCAAGTACTGAAAGCTGGAGAGTCAGTCCCAAGAAAGCAAGTGAATGAGCACAGGGAATTCCATCCCATTAAGGCAGGTACTGGTATAAAGATAAGTTTTGAGAATTACGTCTCCTAAGAATGTAAAAAGTTACTTAAGTAAAAAAGGTTAAAAGTTAGGACCGCAGAATAAAGCAAACCGTGAAGTGGTTCCTGGGCTTAAAATAATTGGCCAAGTTATTGATCTAATTGCTTTCATTTATCCAGAGAGAAGGGCAAGCTTTTTAAGTCGCATTACAATGGTAAAGTAAATTGTAGCAAATTAATTGGATGTGCACTAGGCTTCTAATTTTTTTAAGTATTGAATTAATTTGGTCTCTGTTGTACTCTGCGTGGATGTATACAATCCCATTTCTATATATATATAAAATACTACAGGGCTTCAGGAGACAGTCTGGATCCTAACTAAAGGAGCCCGGGGACTGGAGACTTCAAGGTCAGAAGGGGAAAAAAGTCCCTCCTTACAGTACATTCAACTTTCATGCCTTTTTAGGGCTGTTCATGAGACTAGAGATCTGGTTTTTGCGTTCAGCTTGTGGAATACTGTAAAAACATTTTAAAGGTATAGTTTTTCCTGAAAGTTGCCATGGAAACATGGAAATTACCCAGAAGACTCTGTTCCTTATTTGCATATGCCTGAAGGGAGCTGTGAATTTATTCTCTCCCTATTAAATTTAGCAGCGACGTCTGTCTATAGGTGCTTCCAACTGCATAACCAGAGGCCTGCACTACACTGATGATGGCTCAATAAAGCTGAAACGGTCTGAAGCTTTCTCTCTGCTTTTGCATTTAGCTCATGGAATACAGTAAAAGCCTCTTAGAAGGTGTGACATTTCCTAAAGAGCTACCATGGAAACATGGAAATTACCCAGAAATCTCTGTCCCTTATTTGCATATGAAAGGGGAATTCTATTGCCTTAAACTCTCCCTATCCTATTTAATTTATTAGTGACGTCTGTCCATAGCCCTTCGCATTGTAAAACCAGAGGCCTACACTACACTGATGGATGCTCAATGAACAGAAAGGTCTGTAGTTGGCTCTCTGGTTTTGCATTTAGCTTGTGGGATGCTGTAAAACCTTTTAAAAGTATAGATTTTCCTGAGGCTCGCCATGAAAACATGGAAATTACCCAGAAGTCTCAGTTCCTTATTCCCATATTATTGATTCTAAGACTGTAAATAATCCAGAATTCTAAGGTAGAGTTGTGAGTACAACACTGTAATGTTCAGCCCTGTGAGCTATTAACACCCTATGCATTGCCTGCTGGTCTGCTGGGCGTCACTGGGAGCCGTCTATATGCAGTGCCTGATTGACAGCCTCATTCAGGTGTTTTTTGAACTAAATTTTTAAATACAATTTGTGCAATAGATTGCGGGAGAAAACTATTTCCATTAACATGGAGGTTTGGTTATCATCACCAGGGTACACACCAGCAAACAAACTGGGGCCTTTAAAACAGAGCTGGAATCATATGAAATTTGCAGTTTTCAAAGAGAGTTTAAAACAGGATTCTGGGATTTGTAGTTTGAGGACACCTGGTTTGACTTCCCTGATCTTCTTTATGAGCGGAAACCCCAACCCACAGGCTTGTCGCATGGCTGGGGTCACTACCAAAAATTCAGTTCCACTGGGCTTGATTCCCACTGCTCCTGGTACCTCATCTCTTCAGTTTCATCCTCTTCTGCCCTCCTCCGCATCTCTCTAGCATCACTTGCTATCTGGATGTTTGTTACCAGCTGGGATCCATCGCTCAACAAGCTTACCGAGTCTCTGGGGTGAACAGTAAAGAGACGGTTACACACCAGCTAATAACCCAATGTATTCATTCTTACATCTGTCTCTAATATAGAGATTATTATTACCCTAACAATCTGCCCTCTAATATAGAGATTATTATTATTATTACAACACACCCAGATAATAACCCAATTATTCCAGTCTTACAATCGGTCTCTCTTATAGAGATTATTATTATTATTATTACACACCCAGCCTAATACCTAATGTCCTTCATCCTTCAAGCTGTCTCTAATATAGAATTATTAGTACACCTCACCAGCTAATAACCAATGTATTCTCGTCGTGATAAGCAATGCTGTCTCTATATAGAGATTATTATGATTATTATATTATTACACACCAGCTAATACCCAATCATTCATTGTTACAATCGGGTCCTAATATAAGATATTATTTACACATCCTAGCTAATAACCCAATGTAATTCATTCTTACAAATCTGTCCTCTAATATAGAGATTATTATTACATCCACCCAGCTAAATCACACACGTTGTACTGCATATCTGTGGCAAGTCGCTGTCTCTATCATTAAATAGAACGAAATAAGCAGAGATTAGTTTATTTCCACACCACTAAAAACCCAATGTATCTATTCTTACAATCGGGATCCCTCCTAAATAGAGATTATTAATATTCATTCTATTATCTAGTGGTGACCGAATAAGGACGATCAGCTCCAGCCCAAGTAACTTACACCCAGCTAATAACCCCACGGCAGTCATTGTTACAATCTGTCCTTTATTATGCAGATTATTATTACATAATCACACCACTAATAACCCAATGTATTCATACTCGTCCAATCTCGTTCCTCTAATATAGATTAGTGTGTCATTATTATTCTTAATTATATTATGACACACTAGGTGCAACATCCAGCTAATAACCCCATGGATTCATTCGACTCTTTCAATCTGGTCTCTAATCTTAGAGGATTAGATTGTTATTATTACACACCAGCTATCTAACCCAATGCTATTCTTCTTCCAATGCTCTATATAGAGATAATATTAATTATTATTACAACACCAGCTTACAAAACCAATGTTTCATTCTTCATCTGTCTCTACATATAGAGATTATTTATTAACAACACCAGCTAATAACCAATGTATTCATTCTTACTCTGGTCTCTAATATAGAGATTATTATTATATTATTACCACCAGCTATAACCCAATGCATTCATTGTTCAATCTGTCCTTAATATAAGATAATTATTATTACACCCAGCTAATAACCCAATGTATCATTCTTACAATTCGTCTCTAATATAGATAATATTATTATTACACACCAGCAATACAACCCATGTATTCATTCTTTTCAATCCTGTCTCTAAATGAATTATTAATTATTATTACACACCAGCTAAAACCCAATGTCTTCATTCTTACAATCTGTCTCATATAAGATTAATATTATTATATTACACACCAGCTAATAACCCAATGTATGTTTACAATCTGTCTTAATATAGACATTTATTTACAACACCGCTTAATAACCAATGTATTCATTCTTACAATCTGTCTCTAATATAGAGATTATTATTATATTATTACACACACCAGCTAATAACCAATGATTCATTGCTTACAATCTGTCTTTACTAGAGATTATTATTACACACCAGCAATAACCCAATGTATTCATCTACAATCTGTCTCTAATATAGAGATTTATTACTAACACACCACTAATAACACCAATGTATTCATTCTACAATCTGTCTCTTAATATAGAGATTAATTATTATTATTACACCACCAGCTAAAACCAATGTATTCATTCTTACATCTGTCTCTAATTATAGATTATTATTATATTATTACACACGCTAATAACCAATGTATTCATTCTTACAATCTGTCTCTAATAGTTATTAATTATTTTATTACACACCACTAAAACCCAATGTATTCATTCTTACAATCTGTCTCTAATATAGAGATTATTATTATTATATTATACACCAGCTAATAACTCCAATGTATTCCATTCTTACAATCTGTCTCAAATATAGAAGATTATTACACACACCAGCTAAACCCATGTATTCATTCTCTTACAATCTGTCTCTATATAGAGATTATTAATTTTTTTCACACCAGCTAATAACCAATGTTTCATTCTTACAATCTGTCTCTAATATAGAGATTATTATTCACACCACTACATAACCCAATGTATTCATTCTTACAATCTGTCTCTAATATAGAGATTATTATATATTATTACACACCAGCTAATAACCAATGTATTCATTCTTACAATCTGTCTCAATATAGAGTTATTATTACACAAACCAGCTAATAACCCAATGCATTCATTCTTACAATCTGTCTCTAATATAGAGATTATTATTACACAACCAGCTAATAACCCAATGTTTCATTCTTACAATCTGTCTCTAATATAGAGATTATTATTATTATTATTACCACACACCAGCTAATAACCCACTGTATTCATTCTTACAATCTGCTCTATTATAGAGATTATTATTATTATATACACACCAGCTAAATAACCCTAGTCTTCATTCTTACAATCTGTCTCTATTATAGAGATTATTAATATTATTACACACCAGCTAATAACCCAATGTCTTCATTCTTACAATCTGTCTCTATTATAGAGATATTATTACTACACACCAGCTAATAACCCAATGTCATTCATTCTTACAATCTGTCTCTAATATAGAGGATTATTAATTTATTACAACACCAGCTAATACCCAATGTCTTCATTCTTACAATCTGTCTCTAATATAGAGATTATTATTATTAACACCAGCTATCAACCCATGTATTCATTCTTACAATCTGTCCTCTATATATAGAGATTATTATTATCTACACCGACTAATAACCCAATGTGTATTCATTCTTACAATCTTGTCTCTATATAGGATATTATATTATTACTTACAACACACCAGCTAATAACCCAATGTATTCATTCTTACATCAGTCTGCCCTCTATTATAGAGATTTTCCTCTCACCTGCACCAATGTAAACTGTAACTCTGATGGACAAATCCATTTACTTTACTACACACCCCATGAGATCAGAATGTATATATCATCACAATATAGAATGCCCCCCCCATAACATTCTGAAATCTGCAAGAGCTTGCCCATTCCTTCCTGTAACACATGTGAACCCCGAGTCACCCTACCCTGCATCCTTGTAAGGCTTTTGCCAGGGTCCACTCTGTAATTACTGCATAAAAAGATAATGGCATCAAGAAAGTGAGAGATACACAGACCAGTCCCTATATAACGTGTATCAGATGGGGCCCTAGTAATTGATGCTGTTTATTTAAAAATCTTAAAGACAACCCCACTGTAACAAATTTTAACATTTTAGAAATGAAAATCACTTGGGCATGGGAGGTAGGATTGATTGCTGTTCATCATCCCTCCTAATAAATTTTTTTTGGGGGTAGCGCGCAACCAACACAGTTTTCATCTGCCAGGGGTTGTGTCCTGGTTCCTTTGCCTCTATTACGAGGAGGAAGTCTGGCAAAAGCAGTTTCCATTATTGGGCGGGCACTCCTCATAGAATAATATTGGGTAGGTAAAATCACCATCCTCCTGCTAGCCCCAGGTACTTTTCTGTTTTTTTTAATAACCTTTAATATGCACTATAGTTCTCCTTTGAATGTAATTGGCCGTGCTGTGTGAGCACACTCCCCCAACTTGTGTATAGGGTCATTAGACCAGAGTGGAATTTTGTGTAGTTTGTTTTCATTTAATCTAACTCAATACCTTCTACCTGTGGCTGCCCTCTATCGGTTATGGCTTTTCCTCAGATGTCCTGCTGTTCATGAGAACCCATGAATTGGCCACCAGGGCTTCCCCTAGACAAAGGAGAGGGAAACACATTATCAATCTCGTAATGTTTTTTAAGTAGGCGGCTTTTGAACAAATGGTTTTTCTTTCTTTCTCCCCCTCCCTGACAGACACATTAAGCAAAATCACAGAGGGTGTCATGCAGAGCCTAGTACCCGTGTTGTAGTATAGGTCGGCCATAGCAGCTTTTCTAACAAATTATTTAACATCTGTGATGTAGCTTAAGTTTCTGAGTGAAGTAACGGGAAAGTCTGCTTCTAGAATACACGTCAAAGGAATTGAGTGGGTGAGAGCGAACTGCAACTGATTGGAGGAGGGAGGATGTATATTGTTATTTTGTCCCATGAGCTGTCCCTAAAACTTTAGCTTTTCTGACAATATAGTTTAATATGTGTTTTTTAACATAACCTTTATGGGGGCGCAATTTCTAGCTAATGTATTCATTCTTACAATCTGTCTCTAATATAGAGATTATTATTACACACCAGCTAATAACCCAATGTATTCATTCTTACAATCTGTCTTTAATATAGAGAATATTAATATTATTACACACCAGCTAATAACCTAATGTCTTCATTTTTACAATCTGTCTCTAATATAGAGATTATTATTACACACCAGCTAATAACCCAATGTACTCATTCTTACAATCTGTCTTTAATATAGAGATTATTATTATTATTACACACCAGATAATAACCCAATGTATTCATTCTTACAATCTGTCTCTATTATAGAGATTATTATTATTATTATTACACACCAGATAATAACCTAATGTCTTCATTCTTACAATCTGTCTCTAATATAGAGATTATTATTATTATTACACACCAGATAATAACCCAATCCGTTCGCACACAAGGGTGAAGGTGAAATGCGGTACTGTTAATATGGGAATCAATGCACAATGTAAAAAGTTGAAATACAGGAAGTATATGAAATTAATTGAAGAAGTAACATAGGGGGTGGGTTAGTACCTAAAGTATCTGCTAATAAAACCTTTTCCTCGCAAACCAAGTTATCTATCATATCACTTGTTGTATTGACTTATGTCTCATGTTTATTTGCACAGGCAAAACATTTGGAAGATTTAACAGTGGTTAAAAGGAAATATATAGGGCGGGTGTTTATTGTTGTATATATTATATTGTATTCCTCCACCTCGATCTGCAGGAGCTCCTGGCGTATGCCTTGGTTAAACTCCTAACCTGTTTCCTCCATCCTTTCTACCAAGGTCAATATCCCCCCCTGTCTTTTCAGATCTTTCACATACTGTTCGTCCTTTCTTTTTAACTCCTAAAGAAGGTCAAGTTTACTCTCGGTTGTTTTCAGAAATGTATAAACTTTATTCTGATAATGAAAGGCACTGGACCTGGACTGCAACTTTTGCTTGTGTTCTAAATCTGCAGCAGCCCAATCAAATGGTATCAATGTTTTTTCTGTAGTAGACCATTAAAAAAGGTATCATTTGATTGGCTGAGGCAAATTAACAGCAAAGGCACATGTTTCATCTTTTATTGAATGGTGTCTTTGTTGCCCATTTACGGCATGTGCACAGCTAATGGTTGTTTCAAGGTTTATGTTGAGGGCTTTGTTGAGGGGATTGCAAGCAAAGTATGAAGTACCTAGTAACTTTCTAATGTATAAATACACCAGAGAAGGGGCAGTTATTTCCCTAAAACGTTGTGCGATGTGGACACAATAAAGTACTGGACTTTTCTTACAGTGCTTTATTTATTGGATATTTATGGGATAATCTAGAACACAGTAGACAATACCTTTAACTGGATAGATTGGATAAAGAAACACACTTTCATAAATAAGGTCATACCTGGCACGCACCTGACAGTAAAGCTTTAGAGCTGGTTAAAGGGGACTGTGGTCGCCATATAGTGGCTTTTCTTTAAAAGGGAACACTTCTACCTTTAAAGTAACTCCAGGATCATGCTTCTAGCTGCAGTCTATCCAAAGTTCGCAGTATAAGGGTGTTTTTCCTGCTAGTACTGTGAGCTGTGTCATCGCTAGCACTAAGGGTCTTCCTCCAAGTTTAAGGTTGGAGCATACCCATTGCTGGGACAGAGCATCATCAGCTGCATCATAAGCCCTGTCTCCAAACTTCCAAGCAAACAACAAGGCTGAAAATAAACCTTTTCTCTCCCTAACTGTCCATAGGTAGATGAAAGGACAGAGAATGGTTGCAGGTCTGTAGCTAGCTTCAAAAAAAGATGGATTTTTTTGGGGGTGGGGCTTATGACAGCTTATAACACACGCCTGTTGTGACCAGAGGCAGGGCATCTGGTAGTGTAATTTTACAAGCCAATAACTTAGATTCAGAGAAGCTTGATACATCATACTAGGCTTGTTCTCAGGCCTAGAAAACCCACCAATCTCCTTTCTCAGACCAATGATTCTTTCCATCTCGTTGAGGGCAGGCTCAGGTTCTAGTTAATCAGAAAGACAACTGAATAGAATGGTCAGATTCTTTGTTACCTTCTGGAGCCTCCCCAACTAGCCATTCTTTTCCTCAATGAGATGGGCACAGAGTTGCTGCTGAGAGTTCAGGACAACCCATAGTTCATGGGCTGCTTGTCTTGGCTTATTTTGGGTCCATTTCTTAGTAATTTCTTCAAACTTTTCCAAACTTGTTTTAGCTTCAGTGTTTAGCTTCTCTTGCCTGTCAGAAGAGGAGGAGAAAATTATCAAACGTTTGGTGCTGGGACTCCCATAAGAAATGACAACACTACAGGGCATACAAAATTAGAAGCATCCAATTAATTTGCTTACATTTTACTTTCCCATTGTAATGCGACTTAAAAAGCCTGCCCTTCTCTCTGGATAATAAAAGCAATTAGATCAATAACTTGGCCAAATTATTTTCAGCCCAGCAACCACTTCATGGTTTGCTTTATTCTGCTGGGTCCTAACTTTTACCCCTTTTTTACCTTAGTAACTTTTTTAACCTTCTTATGAGACGAGCCTCGGGGAAATGTGTACTCCACCCACAGTGGGTCCTGTGTTCAAGTACTGAAAGCTGGAGAGTCAGTCCCAAGAAAGCAAGTGAATGAGCACAGGGAATTCCATCCCATTAAGGCAGGTACTGGTATAAAGATAAGTTTTGAGAATTACGTCTCCTAAGAATGTAAAAAGTTACTTAAGTAAAAAAGGTTAAAAGTTAGGACCGCAGAATAAAGCAAACCGTGAAGTGGTTCCTGGGCTTAAAATATTGGCCAAGTTATTGATCTAATTGCTTTCATTTATCCAGAGAGAAGGGCAAGCTTTTTAAGTCGCATTACAATGGTAAAGTAAATTGTAGCAAATTAATTGGATGTGCACTAGGCTTCTAATTTTTTTAAGTATTGAATTAATTTGGTCTCTGTTGTACTCTGCGTGGATGTATACAATCCCATTTCTATATATATATAAAATACTACAGGGCTTCAGGAGACAGTCTGGATCCTAACTAAAGGAGCCCGGGGACTGGAGACTTCAAGGTCAGAAGGGGAAAAAAGTCCCTCCTTACAGTACATTCAACTTTCATGCCTTTTTAGGGCTGTTCATGAGACTAGAGATCTGGTTTTTGCGTTCAGCTTGTGGAATACTGTAAAAACATTTTAAAGGTATAGTTTTTCCTGAAAGTTGCCATGGAAACATGGAAATTACCCAGAAGACTCTGTTCCTTATTTGCATATGCCTAAGGGAGCTGTGAATTTATTCTCTCCCTATTAAATTTAGCAGCGACGTCTGTCTATAGGTGCTTCCAACTGCATAACCAGAGGCCTGCACTACACTGATGATGGCTCAATAAAGCTGAAAGCGGTCTGAAGCTTTCTCTCTGCTTTTGCATTTAGCTCATGGAATACAGTAAAAGCCTCTTAGAAGGTGTGACATTTCCTAAAGAGCTACCATGGAAACATGGAAATTACCCAGAAATCTCTGTCCCTTATTTGCATATGAAAGGGGAATTCTATTGCCTTAAACTCTCCCTATCCTATTTAATTTATTAGTGACGTCTGTCCATAGCCCTTCGCATTGTAAAACCAGAGGCCTACACTACACTGATGGATGCTCAATGAACAGAAAAGTGTCTGTAGTTGGCTCTCTGGTTTTGCATTTAGCTTGTGGGATGCTGTAAAACCTTTTAAAAGTATAGATTTTCCTGAGGCTCGCCATGAAAACATGGAAATTACCCAGAAGTCTCAGTTCCTTATTCCCATATTATTGATTCTAAGACTGTAAATAATCCAGAATTCTAAGGTAGAGTTGTGAGTACAACACTGTAATGTGCAGCCCTGTGAGCTATTAACACCCTATGCATTGCCTGCTGGTCTGCTGGGCGTCACTGGGAGCCGTCTATATGCAGTGCCTGATTGACAGCCTCATTCAGGTGTTTTTTGAACTAAATTTTTAAATACAATTTGTGCAATAGATTGCGGGAGAAAACTATTTCCATTAACATGGAGGTTTGGTTATCATCACCAGGGTACACACCAGCAAACAAACTGGGGCCTTTAAAACAGAGCTGGAATCATATGAAATTTGCAGTTTTCAAAGAGAGTTTAAAACAGGATTCTGGGATTTGTAGTTTGAGGACACCTGGTTTGACTTCCCTGATCTTCTTTATGAGCGGAAACCCCAACCCACAGGCTTGTCGCATGGCTGGGGTCACTACCAAAAATTCAGTTCCACTGGGCTTGATTGCCCACTGCTCCTGGTACCTCATCTCTTCAGTTTCATCCTCTTCTGCCCTCCTCCGCATCTCTCTAGCATCACTTGCTATCTGGATGTTTGTTACCAGCTGGGATCCATCGCTCAACAAGCTTACCGAGTCTCTGGGGTGAACAGTAAAGAGACGGTTACACACCAGCTAATAACCCAATGTATTCATTCTTACATCTGTCTCTAATATAGAGATTATTATTACCCACCAGCTAATAACCCAATGTATTGATCTTACAATCTGTCTCTAATATAGAGATTAATATTATTATTACACACCAGCTATACCCAATGTATTCATTCTTCAATCTGTCTCTAATATAGAGATTAATATTATTATTATTCACACCAGCTAAAACCCAATGTATCATCTTACAATCTGTCTCTCATATAGAGATTATTATATATTATAACACCCAGCTAATAACCCAATGTATCATTTCTTACAATCTGTCTTTAATATAGAGATTATTTATTATTACACACACAGCTAATAACCTAATGTCTTCATTCTTACAATCTGTCTCTATTAGATATTATTATTACACACCAGCTATAACCTAATGTTCATTCTTACAATCTGTCTCTAATATATAGATTATATTACACCCCAGCTAAAACCCATGTTTCATTCTTACAATCTGTCTCTAATATAGAGATTATTATTATTACACACCAGCTAATAACCCAATGTATTCATTCTTACAATCTGTCTCTAATATAGAGATTATAATATTTAAACACCACGCTAATATCCCAATGTATTCATTCTTACAATCTGTCTCTAATATAGAGATTATTATTATTATTATACACACAAGCTAAAACCCAATGTATTCATTCTTACAATCTGTCTCTATATAGAGATTATTATTATTATTACACACCAGCTAATAACCCAATGTATTCATTCTTACAATCTGTCTCTAATATAGAGATTATTATTATTACACACCAGCTAATAACCCAATGTATTCATTCTTACAATCTGTCTCTAATATAGAGTTATTATTTTAATTACACACCAGCCTAAAAACCCATGTATCTCATTCTTACAATCTGCTCTATTATAGAGATTATTATTATTATTACACACCAGCTAATAACCCAATGTATTCATTCTTACAATCTGTCTCTAATATAAGAGATTATTATTAAACACACCACTAATACCCAATGTATTCATTCTTACAATCTGTCTCTAATATAGAGATTATTATTACACACCAGCTAATAACCCAATGTCTTCATTCTTACAATCTGTCTTTAATATAGAGATTATTAATATTATTACACACCAGCTAATAACCTAATGTCTTCATTCTTACAATCTGTCTCTAATATAGAGATTATTAATATTACACACCAGCTAATAACCTAATGTATTAATTCTTACAATCTGTCTCTAATATAGAGATTATTATTATTATTATTACACACCAGCTAATAACCCAATGTCTTCATTCTTACAATCTGTCTCTAATATAGAGATTATTAATATTTTTTCACACCAGCTAATAACCTAATGTCTTCATTCTTACAATCTGTCTCTAATATAGAGATTATTATTATTATTACACACCAGATAATAACCCAATGTATTCATTCTTACAATCGGTCTCTATTATAGAGATTATTATTATTATTATTACACACCAGCTAATAACCTAATGTCTTCATTCTTTCAATCTGTCTCTAATATAGAGATTATTATTACACACCAGCTAATAACACAATGTATTCATTCTTACAATCTGTCTCTAATATAGAGATTATTATTA
>CM033473.1:295981636-296107074 GCA_019447015.1 Hymenochirus boettgeri
GATTATTATATTATTACACACCAGCTAATACCCAATCATTCATTGTTACAATCGGGTCCTAATATAAGATATTATTTACACATCCTAGCTAATAACCCAATGTAATTCATTCTTACAAATCTGTCCTCTAATATAGAGATTATTATTACATCCACCCAGCTAAATCACACACGTTGTACTGCATATCTGTGGCAAGTCGCTGTCTCTATCATTAAATAGAACGAAATAAGCAGAGATTAGTTTATTTCCACACCACTAAAAACCCAATGTATCTATTCTTACAATCGGGATCCCTCCTAAATAGAGATTATTAATATTCATTCTATTATCTAGTGGTGACCGAATAAGGACGATCAGCTCCAGCCCAAGTAACTTACACCCAGCTAATAACCCCACGGCAGTCATTGTTACAATCTGTCCTTTATTATGCAGATTATTATTACATAATCACACCACTAATAACCCAATGTATTCATACTCGTCCAATCTCGTTCCTCTAATATAGATTAGTGTGTCATTATTATTCTTAATTATATTATGACACACTAGGTGCAACATCCAGCTAATAACCCCATGGATTCATTCGACTCTTTCAATCTGGTCTCTAATCTATAGCATGGGATCAGTTGTTATTATTTACACACCAGCTATCTAACCTAATGGCCTTCTTTTTACTCTGTCTCTATTATAGATAATTAGTTAATATTATTACAACACCAGCTTACTAACCTAATGTCTTCATTCTTCATCTGTCCTCTACTATAGAGATTATTATTAACACACCAGCTAATAACACAATGTATTCACTTCTTACTCTGGTCTCTAATATAGAGATTTTATTATTATTATTATTACCCACCAGCTATAACCCAATGCATTCATTGTTCAATCTGTCCTTAATATGATATTATTATTACCCCACTAATAACCCATGTATCATTCTTACAACTTGTCTTAATAAGAAATATTATTATTACACACCAGCGAATACACATGTATTCATTCTTTTCAATCCTGTCTCTAAATGAATTATTAATTATTATTACACACCAGCTAAAACCGCCAATTGTATTCATTCTTACAATTCGGTCTCTATATAAGATTAATTATTTTTTATTATTATTACTTACAACAAACACCAGCTAATAACCCAATGTCATGCTTGTTACAATCTGTCCTTTAATATAGACACTCCTTATTTACAACACCGCTTAATAACCCAATGTATTCATTCTTACAATCTGGCCTCTAATATAGAGATTATTATTATTATTATTATTCCACACACCAGCTAATAACCAATGCCATTCATTGTTAGCGATCTGTCTTTAATCTAGAGATTATTATTACACACCACAATACCCAATGTATTCATTCATCTCTGTATTCTTACAATCTGTCTCTAATATAGAGATTTATTACAACAACCACTAATAACACAATGTATTCATTCTACAATCTGTCTCTGTAATATAGAGATTATTATTATATTATTACACCACCAGCTAAAACCAATGTATTCATTCTTACATCTGTCTCTAATATATAGATTATTAGTGTATATTTACACAGCTAATAACTCATGTATTCCATTCTTACAAATCTGTCTCTAATGAGTTATTAATTATTTTATTACACACCACTAAAAACCCATGTATCATTCTTACAATTTGTCCCTCTAATATAGAGATTATTATTATTATTATTATTATACACCAGCTAATAGCTAATTTATTCCTTCTTACAATCTGTTCTCGAAATATAGAGAGATTATTACACACACCAGCTAAACCCATGTATTCATTCTCTTCCAATCTGTCTCTAATATAGGTTATTAATCTTTTTTCACACCAGCTAATTTACCTAATGTCTTCATTCTACAATCTGTCTCTAATATAGAGATTATTATTCCACCCACTACTAACCCAATGTATTCATTCTTACAATCTGTCTCTATTATAGAGATATTAATTAATATTATTATTACACACCACTAATAACCTAATGGCTTCATTCAATTCTTACAATCTGTCTCAATATAGAGTTATTATTACACAAACCAGCTAATAACTCCATGCATTCATTCTTACATCTGTCTCTTAACATATAGAGATTATTATTACAGCATGAACCAGCTAATAACCCCAATGTCTTCCTTCTTATAATCTGTCCTCTAATAAGAGATTATTATTATTATTATTTACCCCCCACACCCAGCTAATTACTTACCCACTGCTTCATTCTTACACGCTTGCCTCTATTATAGAGTTTTAATATTATACTACACAGTCCAGCTAAATAACCCCTGTCTTCATTCTTGACAATCTGTCTCTAATTATAGAGATTATTAATATTATTACACACCAGCTAATTACCGCAATGTCTTCATTCTACAATCTGTCTCTAATACCGAGATTATATTATTATTACACACCAGCTAATACCCAATGTCTTCATTCTTATCATCTGCTCTAATACAGAGGATTATTATTTATTACAACACCAGCTAATTACCCATGTCTTCATTCTTACAATCTGTCTCTATTATAGAGATTATTATTATTATTACCCCAGCTATTCCCCATGTCTTCATTCTTACCATCTGTCCCTCTATTATAGAGATTATGAATAGTTATCTTCACATGGGTGTCGCGATCTAATAACCCAATGTCTTTCATTCTTGTGCAATCTTTCTCTATACTAGGATATCTTAAATATTATTACTTACTAACACACCAAGCTTAATAACCCAATGTATTCATTCTTACCATCTAGCCTTCTGCCCTCTATTCTAGAGATTTTCCTCTCACCTGCACCAATGTAAACTGTAACTCTGATGGACACATCCATTTACTTTACTACAACACCCCATGAGGATCAGAATGTATATATCATCACACTATAGAATCCCCCCCATAACATTCGAAATCTGCAAGAGCTTGCCCATTCCTTCCTGTAACACATGTGAACCCCGAGTCACCCTACCCTGCATCCTTGTAAGGCTTTTGCCAGGGTCCACTCTGTAATTACTGCATAAAAAGATAATGGCATCAAGAAAGTGAGAGATACACAGACCAGTCCCTATATAACGTGTATCAGATGGGGCCCTAGTAATTGATGCTGTTTATTTAAAAATCTTAAAGACAACCCCACTGTAACAAATTTTAACATTTTAGAAATGAAAATCACTTGGGCATGGGAGGTAGGATTGATTGCTGTTCATCATCCCTCCTAATAAATTTTTTTTGGGGGTAGCGCGCAACCAACACAGTTTTCATCTGCCAGGGGTTGTGTCCTGGTTCCTTTGCCTCTATTACGAGGAGGAAGTCTGGCAAAAGCAGTTTCCATTATTGGGCGGGCACTCCTCATAGAATAATATTGGGTAGGTAAAATCACCATCCTCCTGCTAGCCCCAGGTACTTTTCTGTTTTTTTTAATAACCTTTAATATGCACTATAGTTCTCCTTTGAATGTAATTGGCCGTGCTGTGTGAGCACACTCCCCCAACTTGTGTATAGGGTCATTAGACCAGAGTGGAATTTTGTGTAGTTTGTTTTCATTTAATCTAACTCAATACCTTCTACCTGTGGCTGCCCTCTATCGGTTATGGCTTTTCCTCAGATGTCCTGCTGTTCATGAGAACCCATGAATTGGCCACCAGGGCTTCCCCTAGACAAAGGAGAGGGAAACACATTATCAATCTCGTAATGTTTTTTAAGTAGGCGGCTTTTGAACAAATGGTTTTTCTTTCTTTCTCCCCCTCCCTGACAGACACATTAAGCAAAATCACAGAGGGTGTCATGCAGAGCCTAGTACCCGTGTTGTAGTATAGGTCGGCCATAGCAGCTTTTCTAACAAATTATTTAACATCTGTGATGTAGCTTAAGTTTCTGAGTGAAGTAACGGGAAAGTCTGCTTCTAGAATACACGTCAAAGGAATTGAGTGGGTGAGAGCGAACTGCAACTGATTGGAGGAGGGAGGATGTATATTGTTATTTTGTCCCATGAGCTGTCCCTAAAACTTTAGCTTTTCTGACAATATAGTTTAATATGTGTTTTTTAACATAACCTTTATGGGGGCGCAATTTCTAGCTCAATTTACTTGATTAGGCAGAAGTCTAATCAAGTAAACTCCTAATTAGATTAGGAGTTTAGCAACCAAGTAAACTAGAAGGAATTGTTTTTTGATCAATAAGATATAGAAACTGTAAAAACATACACGGAACCCCCACTATAACAAAGTGGGCCCCACCTATCCTATTTATTACTTTAACTGTATATAAGAAGAGTGATCGCTTAAAATATTTAAGATAATTTAATAATGGAATATTCCTTTAAATCTCACAATACACTTCTAAAGTTTCTAATCATAAAACTCAATAGACATATATAATAAATATAAAGTGTCCTTGCAATGCAGGACATAAACCATGAAAAACTAGTGAATTTACCATTAGTCCACCATATGTAGTAAAGTGATAATAATAGTACAAGGATTACCGATACGAACGTCCCCACCAGATGCAAAATAACGAGCAAACGAGATCCCCACTAGTCAAGACTGACCAAAGTCCACCGATATCCCGAATAGCGATCGAAACCCAGTTACCTCTGCCATATGTCGCACAGCAGTGGGACCTACCATGGCGGATTGCCACAGTGGGGATCTGGTACACTCGTTATCTTGCATCTTGTGGGGCTGCTTATATAGGTAATCCCTGCACTTTTATTGTCACTTTAAACGTATACAGCAGAGCTGGACAAACTAACATTTACTACATATGGTGGACCAGTTTTTCAAGGTTTCTGTCCTACATTGCACTGACACTTTTTTATATTTTTGCTTGTATTTATGTATTATGTATGTAGATATCGTACGTGAGTATAAAACGATCAGAGTATAAACAGAGGTACATATTTTTACTTGAAAAATTAGTAAAACTCGAGTATAATAATCGACTTGAGTATAAACCAATCTGAGTATAAACCAAGGTACTTGTTTTTATCTGAAAAATGAGTAAAACCCGAGTATAAACCGAGGGTAGAAATTATGACCACTACTGTAAATTTCTTAGCAACCACATTAACATGAGAAGTGAGGCACTGATTACTGCTTTTATATCAAGGTGTTCTGCCTTTTGATTCAGTAATGTTTTGAGGCTTTAGTTTCCCTTTAAATGGACCCTTTTATATAAACAGCAGAATTCCCATACAATAGTCCTATACAGTAGTAGAAGTATTTATTCCAGATAATTTAGTAGTTTGCCTCCACACTCCCCTTTAAAGATCACTTCTTTTTGCTGGGTGCCAATATAATAGCAAAATCTAGTAACTCCTAATTCCTTGGCACTCCAGATGTTTGGAAACTACAACTCCCAGCATGCTTTGGTTGCTGGGAGTTGTAGTTTCTAGACATCTAGAATGGCAAGATTCAACAACAGTGGCAATCTTTTCAACTAAAGATACTCCAGCTCACCTAAACCCCCCATAGACCCCAAAGAAAACACTGAGACACTGTTTGAATTTCTTACCTGCTCCGTTACTATGATAGAGTAATGGGCTAACAGGAGAGTCAGGATGTGCTCTTTACATGCTCTGCCATTATGTCCGGTGAGGGCTGAGAGGAGGTGATTTGAAGTGCCTGTGCCTACATGCTCGAAAGTTGGAACATTCTAGAATGAGTAGGGTTATTAAAATGCGTAATTACAGTAATGATGAACATGTAGTTATATACACACATATACATTCTCTGGTGTGCAGCAGTACACTGACAATGTGTACACAATTGTTAATGCTGTACTGAGATTTTGTTTATTAGATGCAAATAAGGTGCTAACCTGGTTCACACTGCACATCTGTTATTTGGTGGCACCGTGTAATATGGGGCTTTAATGTATGACTTTTGCATAACTGTCCTAGTTACACCTATTCATGGAGAGAATTTAACCAAGTGCATGTATAGTACTGTGCAGTATTTTAATGGGAGACTTGGAATCCTGCACATTTGTGAATAGAACCCTTTATTTTATAATGTACCCAAGTGGCGCTTTATAAATAAAATTATACATACATACATATATTTTGGTCCCAGTTTATTTTTTACAACATTATTGCAACATGAATGGAGCACTAGACCATTATTTTTATTCTTGTTCATTGGGGAAGTGAAATTGTGGAAAAAAAACCACCTTTGCTTGTAAAGGAAGCATACTGTTGGAACTAAAAGCTAAATATACTTTAAGTTTCCTTTTTAGAATGACCATTTTTGAAATACATTATAAAGGGCTATAAAAAGAAGCAGGCCTGGCATTCTGTGTTCTATATCCTAAATCAGGCGAATAAGTAAATGTTAAAGCATTTATTTCTGTATTTCAGCTCACACCAGGTGGAAAGGCCGAGCTAACAGGAGTGAATGTGGGGGATTGGTTGCTGGAGATTGATGGGGAAAGCACCACATCTATGACTCATATTGAGGCGCAGAACAAAATCAAAGCCTGTGGTGCGAAACTGAGCCTTGCCCTAAGCAGGTAAGTTTTATGCTGGACTTACATAACCTGACACTTACAGCCAGAAAGAAAGTTTATAAACCTTTTTCTTTTTTAGATTCTCAGTAGGCAAGGGAAACCAACCAAAGGTGAGTATCTTATATTCTTGCTCACAGATTGCACTGTATGACTGTGATAGAGTGCTGGGCATTACAATTTTTTAATGCCCATCATTGGATTCACTTTTCATTTATTTATTTCTTCTTCTGTTGGCTTTATTTTCCTCTTTCATCTGTACTACCATGGAGGCTCACAATTTTAACTCTTTCACTGCTCAAGCGGTCTTTTTTGGCAGTTTGTCCAGTACCTTGTGAAATTATGGCCACCTATGTCTGGCTGTGGCTATCCTATCACCAAACTGCAGGGCTTTGCATGTTTAGTCTCCTTCCTCCCTTGTTTTTCCTGAAGGTGATTGTACCCTGTTGGATAAATAGAGACCAGTTTATTCTGGGCCCTAGGAATGTCACTGCAGTCTCAGGGGAGCCGGACATAACATGGCGATGAATTATCTCTAACATAGTAACACTTCTGTCACACAGTGGTAACCAGTTTCTGAAAGGTATTACAGCTTGAAAAAGCTGTGAATAACTCATGCTATTAATACTCTTCTGTGATCCAACTGAATATTTCTAATCCTTCTAGTCTGCATGTGACTTTATGCTGCAATGAAATCTTAGTGGCTTGTGTTCATGTGCTTAATGATCTTACTTCCTGTGACCTCATGCTATCATTTTGTTCTATGCCAATGATCTCACCCATGTACAGTCAAGCATGCTTTCTCTTGAAACCTTGCGATTTGCTTGTCTCATATTTTCCTTCAACCCTCTCTCCCTTTTTTTTTATCTCATAATCGGGAGGTTTCATTGCCTGTTTTCAGTCCACATGTGAATGGTACCAAATGCGACCATCTGTAGTTAATATCAATGAACTGTTCTTGCTGATAAGTCATCTTCATTTGAGAGGGAGAGGTCATGGTTTTGTCATGGTGTGTTTTTGAAAATCGGAGGAATTATTTTCAGTTGGTTTGAATGGCTGCATGATGCCTGCTTTGTCCCTGTGTGCTCTTCTCCCAAAGGGTATGCTCACTCCTGAATCCCAGGGGCCGAAGTATAACTTTGCACCCAGCACTGCACTCAACAAAACCGCCCGGCCGTTTGGTGTTGGGACACCACCCCCAGACAACTCGCGGGCTGCTCAGGTCACCAAGCCTGTGACATACAACCCTCCTCCATCTTCCTATACTTCAAGTCTAACACCACAAGCCCAGCTTCAGAACGGGTATGTTAATAGTTGTGTTAATGACCTGGCTGTTGTTTTAAAATGGCATATTTGAAATTATTTTTATATTTAAAATTGATTTGGAAATGTTTTACTTACTAATTGCTATGAAACCACCTCAATGAATTGTTCTGAACATAATCAAAAAAAGTTGCAATTGATAGGGATCGCATTATTATTTTCTTTTTGAAATGAGTTGTATAACATTGTAAACAACCAGTGGTCTCCTGTTCGACACAGAGTTACCATACATTTGAAAAGCAAGGAGAAATACTTAAATTAATAAGCAAAACGATTTAATAGGTGAAAGACTGTCTACACATGTAGGGTTATTCATTAAAAGTTCTTATTGTTAAAAATGGTGCTAATTTTTCCCCAACCAATCATATCTTATTGGTTGGGACAAAATTAGCACCATTTTTAAAGAAAAGAACTTTTATTGAATCTCCCTGTTGGTTCAATATTTTGGTCCGATCATCCATTGTGATTGTGATCATCTATTTTGGTAGATCAGGCCAAAATACCGGCAAAAATTTCCTTGGGACTGAGCTTTCTGTCCGATTCTTTCACTAGAATTGGACAAAAAATAGAGTGTAAGCAGCAGAAATGTTGGCCTTTGGGACACAAAGTGGATCAAATCCACTTTGTTTTACTTTATTCAGACTATCGATTGAGTTTTAAGCTAGGTACACACCTAGCGATTTTTCCTCCTGACCGACCGTTCGATACTTTCGAACGGTCGGCCAGGAGGAAGGACTGTCGGTCGCGGCAAAAGCAGCCGCGTCCGATAGTCACCGCGACCGATAGTGCGGTCCATAGAGGACCACACGATCGGACAAGGTTTTCCACCCTGTCCGATCTGGACGAACGGTCGATCGGACATGGGCACATTCGGATGCGATAATTCTAATTCTAAATATCTCATCGTGTGTACCCAGCTTAACAGTCATTTGTCTATCTGATAGGAAAATTGAAAGGTGTTAACACAGTCCAAGTTTACTACATTTTCTCCATTTAGTATGTGCATAGATAAAGCATATCTGCACACAACTGATATCAAAGTAGAGGGAACATTGATTTAGTGGCCCATTACAAATATAAGTTTGAGCTGTTTTAGACAAATTTGTCTTTGTTCTATTGCTTCCTTTTCCAACATTCCAAGAGTTGAACAGACACAGTGATAGGGGACAGGATGATTGGTATGTTCTTTCCAATGTCTTCTGTTTTGTCCTTTTAACACAAATGATAAAAACATAGTGTTCCTCTGTGAAACAGCATGTAAAGTGTTAGTAACACTAAGTCAGCAGAGTGGTGTATTCAGCAAGGTTGTGTTACCCCCAGCTAGTGAGGAAATGGAGCACTGGGCAGAAATTCAACATTCTAATGTGACAAACATTTCCTAGTAGGGGTTGAAATTTGGCATTAATAACTAATAAAACATATAGTTTTAACTACCAAAGGTACACAGCCATTTTGGCATCAGATGTTTGCTTTAACTTCCAGTGTACTGAAGTTTGATTGTTTTACGTTGTCTGGCTAGATGCTTAACAACTTTCTTGATCTTTTTGGGGACTAAGATGATATTTATATCTCTGTAACAGATGAATGTAATCTGACGTTGAATTCAATACCCTGCACAAGAGATTTTAAGCAAGCACCTAATGGCAGCTAATTGTAATCCCAGGAATTTGGGTTTGCAGTTTTTCTGTAAGCAGTTAAGCCGTAGACATAGGCCGTTATTAGGTACTTGTTTTTTGCCTCTTATGCTGCACATTGAGCTCTATGTACGAGTACGCCTGTCTGTTATCAATGCTTAATAAACTGTATGTAAACTGTTAAAATGGTTACTATACACTGTGAGTAAAATTGCAGCATTTTTTCTCCGCTTCCATTCATTCTGGTATTGCCTTTCCTATGTGGTCTGTATTTCTGATTTGTCAGCACAAAGCATAATACAGAATTATAGCTGTTAACTCTCTCAGATCTAATATTGTCTACTAGACAACCAATCACTATTTTCTGTAGCTGTCATCAGTACAAGTTATCCATGATAGTGATTCCTTTGTAAACATCTGCCCTACAGCACCACAGTCTGCTGTACAGATGTTCCCTATAGTAAGTGAATCACAATCTGTCTTGTTCAAATCAGCCTGCTACTTTTTATGTTGGAACTGATGTACATCACAGAGCACCTAATCACAAAACACACTATGAGGATGTTCTCAATCTTTCAAAGGTAAAGCCCTTTGGTCATTCTGACATCAGCTAATAATCAGAGTGTAAAAAAAAAAAATGAAAATGTGTGCTCAAGACTTGCATTACTCAAGAAACCTTGCCAATCCCATATAATTTATATTAATAATAAAATATTTATCTATTTTGCATCAGACCCAATTATAAAATAATATATAGTTTTTTACCTTACCATTTTCTTTATGACTTTACATGTCCTAAAACTGAACTGTTAAGTTTTTTTTTTGACTGTTATGTTGTATATCACTAGATCTGTAGTAATAGTAGTAGTAGTAGTAGTATGCAGTGCATACTACTTAAAATCATATTACCCAGAGATCTCTACCAGGATTATTTTATAATGTGCTGCCTTTACTTTACAACAATGCACTGTGGTTATTCCATCTGATGTTAAATTGATATGCATAAAAATACCCTGTAGGTGCACATGATTCAATATTTTGACCCGATCAGCCAGCTGGTACAGTATTTTCAAATCAAAAATGGATTGAGTTTTACTAAATATTTTAGATTATTGCATGGTAGTTCACATGATTGTTTGCGCCCAAAAAAATCTGTGTTACCGCTTTTCTTTTACCGGCAATGTCAGATTTGCAATACATTTTCAGTACATGTTACTCTTAAGTGTGTGTCTGCATTTGTTTAAAAAGTAGTTTTCAAACATAATAATGTACTTCAAAACATAAACCCCATGTTTATGAGGTATACCCCAAGTATACCATAGCTCCAAAAGTTTAGGAATTGACTGCAGTAAAGGGAAGCATAAATATTGGTAAACAAAGCATATTCCTCACTTACTCAGCATCTGCCCAGATCATATAACATTGTTTTCCTTACATTCTTTAAGATTGGCAATATCAGCCCCCTCATTATTTTAAAGGTTCTGTTTCTGCAGCAAATACTGGTTAGACCTGAAACACTGGGAAACCTTTAGCGGTACATCCGGCTGTTCAAAATCAAATGCAGAACTGTTTTGTTACCTCAGACCCCCTCCTTTGTAAACACCAGTCCAACATGGCTTTACTCACACGGCCACTATAGGAATGAGACATGTTTTATACGTCTGGATTGCTTTTATCTGATTTCCAGTAAAGTTTTACTCATCCAACACTCGTTATTCCCACCGGAGGTGGCTGACTATTTTTGCTATGTAAACACTTAGAGGTGCAGTCCAATCCATTCTGTGCTATGCAGGGTAACAACATCAAGAACAAGGATAGGGAAATGTGTTCACTCTTAAGCTGGACACATGTGCTTAAAATCTTAAGGTAATTTCCAATGATTCGCAAAAAGACTTATCTATCCATGCTCACTCAGGTGTCTACACGATATGCATGATTTATCTGTCATGTATGGCCCGATTCATTGCAAACTCAAAAATAAGCAAGTTTGCCTTAAGAGTGCTGCTGTCCTGGTTAAGTCATATCTCTGCATTAATTCACTATCAAGAAAATCAAACTATTGGCTGCACATCAGAATTTGCCTATGGTTTATACAAAGGCAGGAAAGCATATATGTAACTTCATTAGTTACCACCTGGTGGCACTGTTCACTCACTTGTGATTGCTCTGTGGAGGTTAAGGAAACTCAGAGCTGCTGGATATTTCACACATTAATTAAGAACCAGGAGGAGAGCAATTGCACAATTAGTTGGCCACAGGTTCTGTTATCACTGTTCATTTGTAGTGAGCAGTAACATGGTTTGCAAGAACCCAAACTGCCTGTGTCTTTGTCTAGATGAGTGTGTTTTATCTTTCTGAATGAAACATACAGATATATAAATAAGGACTTCATTAAGAGTTATGGTATGTTACACATATGCTCTGCTTAGTTAAAGGAGGAATTTAAGAAGAAATTAGGCTAGGTTCCATATTACTTATGTTTCATGGTTTTCCCTGTAACTTTTGTTTATTGAAATCATTTTGCACATAGGGCAAATTTAGTTTTCGGAGGTGAATTAATAGATTTACTCCGCAATGCCACGGTAGATCATATCTTTTTAATACTCTAAAGCCATACATAGTTTGTAAATGATATCCTTATAAATGGTGCTAAACTATGTCATCAGTTATAATTGGTGCTTAGTTGGGTCACGACTCATTAACACTTGTGTATTGTACAAAATATGTATCCCAACTTTAAAACATAAGAAGCCACTTTGGCGTTTCATGACCTGTATAAAAGCACTAATCTGTGGTATCCTACTTTTATATGGTCATAGAATTCCTACGTGACTTTTAATTTTCTTATATTCTACGGTTATGGTCTGGTTACCTGTTTGAGTTAAAAAGTTTTTCTTTTGCTTTGTTTTGCCGTGGAACAGTATTCCTTATCTTACATTTCTTTGATTTATGGCTTATTTATTTTCCTGTTACATAGTATTCTAATTTCTAGACATGCCACTTACAAAATAGAGTATTAAAGGGTAATTAAATTCCCAAACCCACCCCCTCCCTTTTGATGTACCCAGAGTGAGGCTCTAAAACAATAGGTCCTCATCATTGAATATACCTAAAGGTTCACATATACCTGTTAGACATTAAAGTTGATTCAACGCTCACACCAATAAACGCTTAATCGGCTTTAATGTCTGAAGCCACAACCGTTCTTACTTGCGAAGTTCCCTGCCCAGATAAGGTTTACAAACAGTGTTACACCTGTTACCTCGGTCATAAAGTTATCATGCTGGGCAGTTGTCCATTGGAAGTTAAAAGATAGTGTATCGGCACCTATAGATTGGCTAAAACGCATAGCTGTAGTTGGGCATATTCCGTGGCTCATTGGTAAGCCTGCAGGGCCAGCAGGAGGTGCACGTTAAGCTATGTGTTCAAGCGGATCTATTGTAAACCCAGGGGTAAGGACCTAACATTGTAAGTCCAAAACCTGGGTACATAATGATAAAAATGGAGGAGAGTTGTTATGAAATGTTAATTCCCTTTAAAGGAATAGTTCACTCTCGAATTGAACTATTCCTTTAATATACTGATTGAAGATTGGGAGGTTAAGGAGCAGTGCCTTACCTCCCGATCTTCAATCAGTATTGCAGGGCCCGAGAATGAAGATGGGAGCTAACTTACCTTTTACGTGATCCACCGCGGCCAAGCTGGAACCTCCAACCGCTTCATTCTCCTGTACAGCCATAGCACGCATTACGTGCTATATTAAAGGAATAGTTCAATTCGAGAGTGAACTATTCCTTTAAATAATACAACAACCCGATAAGGGGTAGATTAATTTGTTTTTGAATCATGCACCGTAGCAGAAGTATTTTTTTTTTTTGTCACAATGTACTGTAGTAGAAAAGAATTAGTGGTAAGCTATATTTTTATTAAATATGTTTTTTAAAATATATTTTAAGTATAAAAGATTTGCCACATAGGATGAAGCCACATTACGCCAAATGGCAACGCGCAGGAAAATCGTGCGCATTTTCCCCATTTGTCCACTTGAGATGCAGTCCACGCAATGTTACGCTATCGGAGCCATTGCAATTTGCAAAAAATGGTTATCCCATGTGCTCCTAAAAGTGGATCTCAGTGCACCTAGTGCAGCCAGGCGATTGGCCAACACTAGCGTGCACTTTTTAGGTCGCACGCAGATTTCCTTTAGCATGCAAAACGTACGGCAGAGAAGAAATAAATTCTTCTGTTCGCCAAAAAAACTTGGATTTCGGTTACCCTGTCGTAGTTTGTATAGCTGTTTCCTTCAGTAAACATAAGCTGCTTCTTTAACATGTACTTTTATGAATTAATTACAATGCATTTTGTTTTTTTTTTAACTTTAAAAAGGTGCTAGACAGAGCAACAGTGACTTTATACGCCACAACAAGCTAACATACCACACACACACCAAGATTATTGCCCCCCTCAACTTTAGCAAAGGGAACCAATAACCACACAGCAGAATTTTTTCTTTTCAGAAGTATAGATGTCAATGGCGGTAGTTAGGCAGCACCAGTCATTTTTGGGGCATACACACTGACAATAATTGGCAAATCCCTCAATCTTCTTATAGGCCAAATGACCAGCTTCAGTGACAAATATCGGGAAATATTTCACTGTTGCCTCCATTTTAATTTAAAGCACATGTAATAGAAAATGATTCTACACGTACACTGTGTAAATAATCTAATCATTCAGCAAACCACATATTATTAGCTTCTCTCTAATTCTCCAAAAATGCTTATCTACAACACTTCCTATCCTGATGTAATTGACCAGCTTTGTAAAACAATCTAGATACATTACAATTAATAGAACACATCGAATACTAGTCCAACTAAAGCCTTGTACACATGTCTGCCGTAATGGACAAGGCATGATGCTCGAGCGTGTGCACAAATGCAATGAAAAGCTGTTTCGGACGTAAACTGTACGTATATATGCGTTTGCTTGGGGGATGTTCATCGATCTGCCATGACAGATCAACGAACGTCGCCTCATCAAAAAGCATACACATGCGCAACTATAGCCCAAAGCGGATGTTAACCACGGGAGTATCTTACGCTCTTGGGTCGTGTCTCGTCCATCACGTTGGGCGGGTATTTGGACCTTACCCAACATCTTATCCACAAATTACAAAAGATGAGTAGACTTTAGTTATTGCCCATGGAGCCTAACAATCCACCCTCTCTCGAACTCAGCAAAGCCATTATTATACAGTGCATTGTGTCTGTTTTCTAGCTGCAAGCGAATAGTGTCAAAATTGCATTAAATCTCTGCAAGGAGATTCACATTAAATGGGCTTTGGCCCAAGAATGTTACTAGAAAATAAGGAATCTTTATGTTTCTAAGCAACTGACAATCAGTCCGCAGTAAGACTTTAGTGTGTAATGTTTTGTAGCTACAAGTTTGTACAGAGAATAGCGTAGATTGCTTTTAACTAGTCAATGAGAACAGCTGTACATGGCAACTTCCTGACAATACCTCAGAATAGGAAGCTTCAGGAAACATTTTCTGTGTTTCTAGTGTAGATGACATTCAGCTTAAAATAACAGTGAGAGATCTTGCGTGGGGTTTGACCTTGCTCATTGTCTTCTTTTTAGAATGGGAATTGTACAACTATGATGTACACTCCTGTGTGATAAATATCTTACTAGAGAAAAAAAGCCTGTTTCCAGCAAGGCCTTTAGTTCCTTACCATTGTGTGTGAATGAAATGAAAGGTTGTCATACAAATCTTTCTCAAATTAGCAACTGCAAGAAAAAAAAAACGAAACAATAATCCATTTACTCTGCTCATTCAGGTTGTTTACTCACTAAAACACGAACCTTGATAAAAAAACAAACTGTTATTGTATAAAATCTAAAAAAATTCTCCGGATGAACATAACTGTACTTTACCTATTAAAAATGCTATGAAAAAAAGCTATTATGTTGGAGAATATTTAATCGCCTGCAAATGAATGCTGTTCTAGCATTAGCCTTTTCATTAAAACGACATTACCGGTATATATTACCGTGGCTCTGACATTTGTACAAAACACGATTATTGAAAGCAAATCCAGAGCTGGTGGTGCTAAACTATTCCTAAGGACCTGTATCCCAGGGTATAACAATATTGGAGAGTAGCTCACCAAAGTATGTGTAGAAATCTTTTACTCCACCAGGAAAACTTTGCCTGTCATAAGGACAGGTGTTGTCTGCCCATATATATATTAAGCCAAAATGATCTGGCTTTCCTAATGGTAAGTGATTTGTTTCAGACCCCTTTAAGTGTCATGTATATACAAACTTAGGACCTGGCTCCAACCCTATTGGAAATACACTCGATTAGGTCCACTGGAAAATGACTGGACTCAGAAGCGTAGAGTATTTTCTGGTGAACTAACTTCACCCTTTTTTTGTGTCCATTTCCTCTTTTTTGTGCAAATGCTATTTACTGCATTCTGTTTTTGGCAGTTTGGTAACATTCTATGCCATATTTTTGTTTCTGATGTGCCTGCAGATCCTTATCATTGTAATAAACTGTCTGACCACAAGAGAAATACTGTTCTCTTATTTTGGAGAATACAGTGATTTAATTTTTTCTTTATTGACTGTTGATTTTAAAATGTTATAGATTATGCTCATTTGCGTGGTCATGCAGCTGTTTGTGCAAGACGGCATGGCAGCTTAGAGGATAGTAGGAATTTCTTGCAATATTAATTGTGTTAAAAGGAGAACTAAACTCCTAAACAAATAGATTCTGTAACTAAGAAGGCTTCCATGTTGTCAGTTGCCAGTACAACTCGCAGCTTATGTAGTCTTCAAAGAGTCTTTTGAGCATGTGCACCTATTGCCACATGCCTTGATTATGGTATTCTCTGTTTCTATGCAAAAAGTGTTTTCTTTACAGATATCTCCACACCAATATGGAAACCCTGATAATACTGAAAGCCGCTTTGCATTGCATACAGCCTTCATAGAGCAATACAACATATTCAGCTGATTTTGCTAAAAAATGTTAAAGAAAAATTTCCCTCTATATACACTATAGAAGATCCAAGTACAGATATCATAGAGTATAGTAGCAATAATAGTATAAAAGATTTAAGTGCACTTTGGTTAACTAAGGATATGGTGCAGAAACAACTAAATAAGGTTAATATTTATAAATCTCCTGGACTGGATAAAATACATCCTCAGGTACTTAGGGAGCTAAGTTCAGTTTTATCTAGGCCATTGTTTCTTATTTTTGCTGATTCCCTCATGTCCGGTGGTGTGCCTCTGGATTGGAAAAAGGCTGATGTTATTCCAATATTCAAAAAGGGTAGTCGTTCACAGCCGGGTAATTACAGGCCTGTAAGTTTAACTTCAGTGGTGGGGAAGATCCTGGAAAGTTTAATAAGGGAACATGTTCTAGAGTATGTTTCAAGGACTGACATTATAAGTAGTAACCAGCATGGATTTAGGAGGAATAGATCTTGTCAAACTAACTTGCTTGGCTTTTATGAGGAAGTAAGTAGAAATTTAGACTCTGGTATAGCAGTAGATGTAGTTTACTTGGATTTTGCAAAGGCTTTTGATACAGTCCCCCATAGGCGACTAATGTATAAGCTAAGGTCTGTTGGTCTGGGGAGTCACATTTATACATGGATAGAAAATTGGTTAATGAATAGGATGCAGAGAGTAGTTGTTAATGGGGCTTCATCATTATGGACTAAAGTGCTAAGTGGGGTGCCACAGGGTTCTGTGTTGGGGCCGCTTCTATTTAATCTATTTATTAATGATTTGGAAGTGGGTATTGTCAGCAAGGTTTCTGTGTTTGCTGACGACACAAAACTTTGTCGACCATTAAAAACTTCAGAGGAAGTGCAATCGTTACAAGGGGATCTAGATAGATTATCACATTGGGCTGCTAAGTGGCAGATGCCCCATTCCTTCCTGTAACACATGTGAACCCCTAGTCACCCTGCATCCTGGTAAGGCTTTGCCAGGGTCCAGCTCTGTAATTACTGTCATAAAAAGATAATGCCATAAGAAAGAGAGATACACAGACCAGTCTAGATGAACGGTGTATCAGATGGGCCCTAGTAATGATGCTGTTATTTAAAAATCTTAAAGGACAACCCCACTGTAAAAATTTACATTTTAGAAATGAAAATAACTTGGGGCAGGGAGGTAGGATTGATTTTACATACCTCCTAATATAATTTTGTTGGGTAGCGCCAACACACACAGTTTTCATCTGCCAGGTTGGTGTCCTGGTCTTTGCTCTATTAACGAGGAGGAAGTCTGGCAAAAGCAGTTTCCATTGTGCTGGCACTCCTCATAGGAATAATATTGGGAGGTAAAATCACCAATCCTTCCTGCTAGCCCCAGGTACTTTTCTGTTTTTTAAAACCTTTATATGCACTATAGTTCTCCTTTGAATGTAATTGACCACTGAACTCCCCCCAACTTGTGTATAGGGGTCATTAGACCAGAGTGGAATTTGGTGTAGTTGTTTCATTTAATCTAACTCAATAGCCTTACCTGCTGGCTGTCCTCTATCTGTTTATGGCTTTTCCTCAGATGTCCTGTCTGTTCATTAGAACCCATGAAATTGCCACCAAGGGCTTCCCTAGACAAGAGAGGAAACACAATAGATCTCGTACTGATTTTTTTAAAGTAGGGCTTTTAACAAATGGTTTTCTCCCTGACACTATTAAGCAATCCACAGAATGGTGTCAGCAAGAGCCTGTACACGTGTTGTATTGTCGGCCATAGCAGCTTTTCTAACAATTATTTAACATCTGTATGTAGCTTAAGTTTTCTGAGTGAAGTAAAGGGAAAGTCTGCCTCTATAATACACCGTACAAGGAATTGAGTGGGTGAGAGTAACTGCAATGACTTGAGGAGGGATGGATGTATATTGTTATTTCCCATGAGCTGTCCTAAAACTTTAGCTTTTCTGAACAATATAGTTTTAATAATGTGTTTTTAAATAACCTTTATGGGGGCTCAATTTCTTAGATTTTTCAAATAAAATAAAACAAAAGGGTCTGTAATAACGCATACTTATATTTCAGACACTGGCAATTAAAAAGATGTATCGCTGGTCTTTCTATGTATTTTCCTAATCAAAGATATACCTGTTTAAAGGGGAAGTGTGATCTCCATACAAGGGGAGGGGCCATGGGGGCCCACAATGAGGAGAAAACACAGGGAAGAGGGTCTTCCTTGGTAAATCAAACTGAGCATGTCCAAGATCACTGAGCTACTGGGCGGCGCAATAAGGATTCTGTCCTGAACAATTGTATTGCATATAGTGATAAGTGTTTAATTAGCAGTTTCTGAATCAGAGAAAATGGATTTAACACACAGAGTGAGGACCTAAACGCCTGACTCGATCCACCCACATATTTTAAATGAAAGGCCAGGTCCCTACCTTTAAAATGAACCATCAACCAGCTCTCTACGTGCTGCACAGCCCAAGATATGAGAAAATCACTGATCAGAAAGTTAGGGGGTAGGAGGTTCTGAATCTGCGGTCACAAATACTAGTTCCTCCTTCTAATCTGTGGTTGGCCCATGCTCAGTGTAGGAGAAAGCAGAAGAAACCAGGAAGAGATCGAGTTACAGTGACTTAAGGAGGCGTGGGAGGGGCCACAGGGGGTTTCAAGGGGACTGCAAGGGGAGGGGCCATGGAGGCCCACAATGAGGAGGAAACACAGGGAAGAGGGACTTCCTTGGTAAATCAAACTGAGCATGTCCGAGATCACTGAGCTACTGGGCAGCACAATAAGGTTTCTGTCCTGAACAATTGTATTGCATATAGTGATAAGTGTTTAATTAGCAGTTTCTGAATCAGAGAAAATGTATTTAACACGCACACATGCACTTTTGAGATTTTACTTTTTTTTTTTTTAAATAAGAGACCGAAACCTTAAAGTAAAAAAAAAAATGCCAGCAGCTTTAAACTCTAAAAAATACAAGTATTCCAGGTCTGACCAGTTTTGTAACTGCTGTTAAAGGGCAACAATTCCTTTCCCACTCCACTCCCTCCTAATGAAAGCACCCAGCATGAGGACCTAAACGCCTGACTCGATCCACCCACTGTTCGGCCCGGGACCAGACCACCAATACTGCAAGTGTCTTCCTATTGGTCAGGCCATGAGACTGAACCAGGAAGTGGTGCGAAGCGAGCATGCAATGGTAAGTATTAAAGCTCCAATTGCATTATGCAGGCCAAATCCATGGTTGAGGACCTAGCAGTTTATGTCCTCACCCTGGACACTACTGACCTGGAAGAGAAGGGGAGCTGGGCGGAGGTAAGTATAATTGTCCTTTAAGCTGATCCCAGGTAGACATGACAATTTTTGTTATTTCCTATCTCTGTTATATTTTTCAGGGAGTTTAGATCATTGATATGCATGTGGATGGAGTTTAGATATAACTGACAGTAATCACTGCTACATTGAGACAGCACTGCTTTCTGTCATAGTTAAGGGCAAGTTTCAGGTATTTCATATGAAGAAGTCCTAACTACCAAACAACCAAAACTTAAAGGAAAACTAAACCAAAATTTGTATACTTTTTAATCTAAAGGCACTCCCATTATAACCCCCCCAAGAGCGACAAACTATAAATTACCCCTCTAGTTAATGGCATTAAAGTAAATGTAAAAACATAACTGTCCGTATGTGCACTGTCTGGCCACTCCTTATGACTTTAGTTACATGCTCCCCTGCCTGATATGGATTGGCTAGTTCAGTAGTTTAGGATTGGGCATGTGCATTACAGTGATTACACTGTGTGATACTGGAATGATGGGAAATAAAGCACAAGCCCTGTGTTAAAAAAGTTACATTTCCCAACACCTACATCAAAATATGAGGTGAGACACAGATTACTGCTTTTTTATCAAGGTGTTCTGTCTTCTGATTCACTGTTGTTCTGAGGCTTTAGTTGTCCTTTAACATGTGTCTAATTAACCTGATCACATTAATAATATTAATTCAGGGAGATTCAATAAAGGTTATCGTTTAAAATGGTGCTAATTTTGCCCCAACCAATCAGATGTTAGCTTTCAAATGTTAAATAAGATCTGATTGGTTGGGGCAAAATTAGAACCATTTTAAATGATAAGAACTTTTATTGAATAACCCTGATAGTTTTTCCTGAGACTGACGTGGCAGAGTAGTTTTATAGAGAAGCAGTAATTCATTCAGAAAAAAAAAATATTGTAATAACTTTCACAAATAATGTCATCTTAAAGGGAAAGCGTGGTATTGTTCAATATCAATGTGTGCTCCACAATTATCACAATAAGAATTTGTACTTTTTGCCTGGAAAAGTGAACAGACTATAACCAGAATGGCAATTTACCGTCTCTTGGCTTCGATTTTTGCTTCAATACGCAGCCTTCTAGCTTCAATCCTCTCTTGCGGATTTTCTGAATCCACAGAAGGGCCTTCATCCGTGTCATTTTCATAGACATTGTCTCCTGTAAACAGGCTCATGGTCTGATTAGGTCAGATCTATTTATATGGATTCAGCCTTCTCTGTCCCAGGATACCAGTGTCAGGTAATAAAGAGAGGGACCAACCAGGAGAGCTGTCATAAACAATAACGATTACAGAATGAAACTCCATTATAGAGAGGAATGTACACATCCGCTATCAGAACAATTACAGATTGATAACAGTTTAATCACAATAAAATGTTACAAATATTTGTGAAACATCTTTTTCTTTGTTGTTCCTATATTAAATGTACCATTACAAACTCTGTAATACCCTCCAATGTAACAAACTCCGTAATACCCCCTATGTAACCAACTCTGTAATACCCTCCTACGTAACAAACCCCGTAATACCCTCCTACGTAACAAACTCCGTAATACCCCCTATGTAAACAACTCTGTAATACCCTCCTACGTAACAAACCCCGTAATACCTTCCTACGTAACAAACCCCGTAATACCCTCCTACGTAACAAACCCCGTAATACCCTCCTACGTAACAAACCCCGTAATACCTCCTACGTAACAAACCCCGTAATACCCTCCTACGTAACAACCCCGTAATACCCCTCCTACGTCACCACCCCGTAATACCTTCCTACGTAACAAACCCCGTAATACCTTCCTACTAACAAACCCCGTAATAGCTTCCCTACAAAACAAACCCGTAATACCTTCCTACGTAACAAACCCCGTAATACTTCCTACGTACACCCCGTAATACCCTCCTACGTAACAAACCCCGTAATACCTCCTACGTAACAAACCCCGTAATACCCTCCTACGTAACAAACCCCGTAATACCCTCCTACGTAACAAACCCTAATACCCTCCTACGTAACAAACCCCGTAATACCTTCCTACGTAACAAACCCCGTAATACCCTCCTACGTAACAAACCCCGTAATCCTTCCTACGTAACAAACCCGTAATACCTTCCTACGTACAACCCCGTAATACCTTCCTAACGTAACACCCCGTAATACCTTCCTACGTAACAACCCCGTAATACCCTCCTACGTAACAAACCCCGTAATACCCTCCTACGTAACAAACCCCGAATATACCCTCCTACGTAACAAACCCCGTAATACCTTCCTACGTAACAAACCCCGTAATACCCTCCTACGTAACAAACCCCGTAATACCTTCCTACGTAACAAACCCCGTAATACCTTCCTACTAACAAACCCCGTAATACTTCCTACGTAACAAACCCCGTAATACCTTCCTACGTAACAAACCCCGTAATACCCTCCTACGTAACAAACCCCGTAATACCTTCCTACGTAACAAACCCCGTAATACCCTCCTGCGTAACAAACCCCGTAATACTTCCTACTAACACCCGTATACCCTCCTACCTGTAACACAACCCCGTAATACCCTCCTACGTAACAAACCCCGTAATACCCTGCTACGTAACAAACACCGTATACCTTCCTACGTAACAAACCCGTATACCCTCCTACGTAACAAACCCTGTAATAGCTTCCTACGTAACAAACCCCGTAATACCCTCCTACGTAACATACCCCGTAATACCCTCCTGCGTAACATACCCCGTAATACCCTCCTGCGTAACATACCCCGTAATACCCTCCTACGTAACAAACCCCGTAATACCCCCTACGTACAAACCCGTAATCCTTCCTACTAACAACCCCGTAATACCCTCCTACGTAACAAACCCCGTAATACTTCCTACGTAACAAACCCCGTAATACCTTCCTACGTAACAAACCCCGTAATAGCTTCCTACGTAACAAACCCCGTAATACCTTCCTACGTAACAAACCCCGTAATACCCTCCTACGTAACAAACCCCGTAATACCTTCCAGTAACAACCCCGTAACACCTTCCTACTAATAACATAACTACCCGTATACCCCCCTCGTAACAACCCCGTAATACCCTCCTACATAACAAACCCCGTAATACCTTCCTACCGTAACAAACCCCGTAATACCCTCCTGCGTAACAAACCCCGTAATACCTTCCTACGTAACAAACCCGTAATACACTCCTACGTAACAAACCCCGTAATACCCTCCTACGTAACAAACCCCGTAATACCCTGCTACGTAACAAACACCGTATACCTTCCTACGTAACAAACCCGTAATACCCTCCTACGTAACAAACCCCGTAATAGCTTCCTACATAACAAACCCCGTAATACCCTCCTACGTAACATACCCCGTAATACCCTCCTGCGTAACATACCCCGTAATACCCTCCTGCGTAACATACCCCGTAATACCCTCTCTCTAACACCCCGTATACCCCTCCCGTAACAAACCCGTAATACCTCCTACTAACAAACCCCGTAATACCTCCTACGTACCAACCCCTATCCCTTCCTACGTAACAAACCCCGTAATACCTTTCCTACTACAAACCCCGTAATAGCTTCCTACGTAACAAACCCCGTAATACCCTCCTACGTACCAACCCCCGTAATACCTTCCTACGTAACAAACCCCGTAATACCCTCCTCCGTAACAACCCCGTATACCTTCCTACGTAACAAACCCCTAATACCTTCCTACGTAACACAACCCGTAATAGCTTCCTACGTAACAACCCGTAATACCTTCCTACGTAACACACCCCGTATACCTCCTACGTACAACCCCGTAATACCCTCCTACGTAAACAAACCCGGTAATACCTTCCTACGTAACAAACCCGTAACACTTCCTACTACATACATAAACCCGTAATACCCTCCTGCGTAACAAACCCCGTAAACCCTCCTACATAACAAACCCCGTATACCGTACCTACGTAACAAACCCCGTAATACCTTCTACGTACAACCCCGTAATACCTTCCTACGTAACAACCCCGTATACCTTCTACGTAACAACCCCGTAATACCACCTTCCTACGTAACAACTATACCCTCCTACGTAACAAACCCCGTAATACCTTCCTACGTAACAAACCCCGTAACACTTCCCTACTACATACATAACCCGTATACCCCCACCCTCCTGCGTAACAAACCCCGTATACCCTCCTACATAACAAACAAACCCCGTAATACCTTCCTCCTACAAACCCCGTAATACCCCCTCCGCGTAACAAACCCCGTAATACCTTCCTACGTAACAAACCCGTAATACACTCCTACGTAACAAACCCCGTAATACCCTCCTACGTAACAAACCCCGTAATACCCTGCTACGTAACAAACACCGTAATACCTTCCTACGTAACAAACCCGTATTACCCTCCTACGTAACAACCCCGTAATAGCTTCCTACATAACAAACCCCGTAATACCCTCTACGTAACATACCCCGTAATACCCTCCTGCGTAACATACCCCGTAATACCCTCCTGCGTAACATACCCCGTAATACCCTCCTACGTACAAACCCCGTAATACCCCTCCTACGTAACAAACCCCGTAATACCTTCCTACGTAACAAACCCCGTAATACCCTCCTACGTAACAAACCCCGTAATACCTTCCTACGTAACAAACCCCGTAATACCTTCCTACGTAACAACCCCGTTATAGCTTCCTACGTAACAACCCCGTAATACCCTCCTCCTACCAACCCCGTAATACTTCCTACGTAACAACCCCGTAACCCTTCCTACTACATAACATAACCCGTATACCCTCCTGCGTAACAAACCCGTAATAAACCCTCCTATGTAACATACCCCGTAATACCTATGCTGCATAGTTTGCTAGGAATTTAGTGCAGTCTGTGTCTTGCCTCTAATTGAGATGGAATCATTGTCGAATCGTCCAAGACTTTTGCCACCACCTCACTAGTCCTGCAGGACCTATTAAGGCCACAGACCCAAACAGACCCACTTCCATGGTATTATTTATATCTCTCCCTCCCCCCACCCGTACACCCGGTCTCCATCCAAAACCTACAGCTTACCGGCTCACGGTGATGTTAGCATCTCCCGTTGCTAAGAGACTCGTTTTAACCAATGGCACAGCCTTCCCCCGCCTAATGATTGGTTCCCAAAAAAAAAGGCTATCGATTGATAGCTAACGCTACCTATCATCGGGCTGGATTTCGGGGAAGTGTGCGGGTGACTGCGGTGATTGGTTAAGGCTTTAGGTGAAGGGGGAGATCAAAGTCCTCAGTGGTGAAGATTGAATATAGGTGAAAGCTAGTTCCCAGTTGCTGGATGAGGGGCGGAGCATTTCAGACATGTGATCAGCCACATGAAGGGCGGAGTTCAGCCATTTTACCTAAGCACCAGGAGGAAATAGCTGTGATTTATGTGGTTTACCGGTTTATCTGTTTTTTTTCTGTGTAAAGCAGGTATGTTCCCTGAATTGAGTAATGTGTAGTATAACGCGAAACATGTCACATTTTTGGGGGTTCATAAATGTGTGTCCAAGGCAATTGATTTTACCTCAGTGTAAAAGAAATTTATTTCAAATGTATGTTAACTTTGCACATGGTCGTGGCTGGGGGGTTTAGGGGTGGCAAGGGAAAGCACTTGGTCGTGGCTGGGGGGGTTTAGGGGTGGCAAGGGAAAGCACAGGTCGTGGGCTGGGGGGGTTTAGGGGTGGCAAGGAAAGCACATGGTCGTGGCTGGGGGGGTTTATGGGTGGCAAGGGAAAGCACATGGTCGTGGCTGGGGGGGTTTAGGGGTGGCAAGGGAAAGCACATGGTCGTGGCTGGGGGGGTTTAGGGGTGGCAAGGGAAAGCACATGGTCGTGCTGGGGGGGTTTATGGGTGGCAAGGGAAGCACATGGTCCGTGGCTGGGGGGTTTAGGGGTGGCAAGGGAAAGCACATGGTCGTGGCTGGGGGGTTTTGTTGTTTGGGGGTGGCAAGGGAAAGCACATGGTCGTGGCTGGGGGGGTTTTAGGGTGGCAAGGAAAGCACATGGCCGTGGCTGGGGGGGGTTAGGGGTGGCAGGGAAAGCACAATGCCGTGGCTGGGGGGGTTAGGGGTGGCAGGGAAGCACGGCGTGGCCTGGGGGTTGGGTGCAAGGAAAGCACATGGCCGTGGCTGGGGGGTTTAGGGTGGCAAGGAAAGCACATGGCCGTGGCTGGGGGGGTTAGGGGTGGCAAGGGAAAGCACATGCCGTGGCTGGGGGGGTTAGGGTGGCAAGGGAAAGCACATGGCCGTGGTGGGGGGGTTAGGGTGGCAAGGGAAAGCACATGGCCGTGGCTGGGGGTGCTGGGTGACCACATGGTCTGGCTGAAAAAACGCGTAAACTGTACACATTTCATCTTACACAGCCGTCCTCAGGATATAATTATATTCTGAGGACGGCTATTTAGCTGAAACGCGTATATCTGCGTTTTTTTTTCTTAAATTGGAGAGTGCCTTCGTTCATTCCATTTTATATATAGATAATTCCCGGGCACACTGTTTTCAAACAGCAAAACTATTTTATCACATTTCATTGACGCACAGGTCATTGTCATCAGGATGACAATACCTTTGCGTTGTCGAAACACTGATAAAATAAAATAGTTTTGAAACCAGTGTGCCCAGGAATTGCCCGGGAATTATCTATGTTGGAGCTATGGTGTAATGTGGAGTTACACTACTGGTGGCATCTGGATTGTGAAGATTATTCCTGGATAAGTGCATAAGTCCCACTGTGTGTGTATGTATGTTATATAATACTGGGTAGCCACACAAGACTTTTGTAACAAAAAAACAATGTTTTTGTATTTATGCCAATATTCCACAATATTATGTGTTAGTCTAATGGCAAAATTTCTATATGTATATCAATTCGTAATAAGGCTGACCAATTAAAAATTTCTGTTAAGGCTCTGGCTAAAAATGAGCCATGAAGATACTGTGAACATAAACGAGGAAATGGAAATGATCCCCAAAAAGGTGGTAATACAAACCATTATGTGTGAAATGTCATGATGGAGGTGCTCTTAAATAATCAGAATTATTTGTTGTTGTTTCTTATAGGTTTGGAGGAAGTGAGTCTGAGAGAATCTCCCCCTAAAAATGTTCGGTAAATTTTTTTTAGAAGGGTGTACATACTCTTTATAGACCATTTTTTAAATCTCATTTTCATTAAAAGTATGCCTTTAGTAGCCACATTGTAAACACAATGCATATTTTATATTCGGTTAGATCAAGTTTTAGTTTTTGAAGACGTTTTGCAAATTATCCAACTGGCTTTCTCAATTCAGAATGACTTGTACAAGAATCTGGCAATTATGTACCTCGGAAAATCCCAATTAGCATATCACAGCCAGTGTTTAAGGGTGTGATTGGATAGTGGCAAGAGGTGTTATAGGAACGCCCAGAGTAAGTGTCAAAACAGCATGTACATGGCAGAAATTTTGTGTTCAAACCCCCCACCTCTATTTAGGCTTTGGTTCTTCATTTTCGGCCAAGAAAAGTAGTTGAACAGGTTTAGATTAACTTTTTGGAGATGCCCTAGTGGCAAGACCACTACTGCAACATACTGCAGGGACACTGTTAGGCATTCTGGACTTATAACATAGTTTTTATTATAGAACATCAACTTTATGGGATGGGACTTTCTTCTGGTGTGACTATCCCTAAATAGAGTTTGCATTGGGTATAAATAGAGTGGTATAAAAAAAGTGCACCACGGGCATCCAAAGAGCTCCATACAGCCTACATCTATCCATTTAATTCTTAAGATGAATGCAAAGCTATACTAACACTTTGGAGTGCTGACATTCTGTTCACTTAAACTTAAAAAACCTTTATGCATGCCTCTTCTTTTTTACAAGGTAGCTAGATCCCACTTCAACAGGTCCAACACATCAATTACCATTTCCTGGTGATCCAATATTGGATTATTGATGCATTTTCGTGCATCACCTTGTTTTGAAAACAAATATATTCTGCTTCGTCCTAGGTAAAAAACAACACTGAGTGGAAAAGAAAAACCATGTCTAAAAAAATTGTGTGACAAATTTGGGACTAGATTCCACCAAAGAGAAACAATGCATTTTTAGTTTTTTTTCCAGATATTTCAGACCATAACCATGCAACTAGTGGAGAGGTAACTTTCTTATAATAATATTCCTTGGAAGTAAAGTAAAGGCTGACATATATACAAATGAACATATGCACTATTGTTAAACTCCAATTTTTCTCCTACAAGCCTTCAGGGGGACCCAGGAACACCAGGGGTTAAGTACCTCCACTTCAGGAGCGGACACTTTAAAGAAAACTTGAGGCTCCAGTGCTCCTCCCCTCCTATATTAACTCACCAGCACCGGAAGCTCCTTCAGTTTTAAGTGTCTGCTTCAGGAGTGGACTGACCTTCTCCCCCTGTTTGGACTGCAATGGGAGCCGGTGGTGCGGAGCATAGTCCACCTCCCTACGTGGACATTGGGCAGTGGTAACCTTCCCTGTAAAGGTACGAAGGGCTGGCCATCATGACCCGCGGTTCTAAAATGGCCAGGTCCCCCCCTTCCGATGGCGCAAACCAGCGGTCACCGCTGCTTATCCGCAAACATCCCTCAGGCTGAGATTCCTCCCTTGGGCTGGCGGGGGCTGACTTCTAAAATCTCCCGGCTTTTCCTTGGAGGCGGGACTTCTGCCCACTTCCGGTTTCCACCTTTCTTCTCGCGTGCTCTGCAACCTGTAGCTTGCACACCGGAGCCTTCTACTCTCTGCCAGTGGTCACTCTGGACCACTTGTGGACCATATAGTGCCAACCAGGATTCTCAGCCCATGCAGATTCTAATGAAGTAGTTAATGATAATGAAGTAGTGCTGCTAGTGTTAGGGACGTTGGGAACACATATCCTCCAGTGCTGCTCTACGTAAAATAAGAGTCAATGGCACATTCCCTTGGCCTGGAGCCCACTGCAATGATTTGTATTTTTTACCGATTCATGTATAAGACACGATGGATTAAATTCCTGTAGATCAGCCATTTGTGTGTGCCGACTGATTCCTGTGGCCAAGAAATGTTTTGCCACATCATCTGTAATGAGTTAGATTAGCCATAAATTTTCTATCTATGACTTGGAATCCTATACTGTTGTGTAAATTCACTGTTGTGCAGTTACAAGGTAAGTCTTAATATATTAGTTAAAAACTACTCTTTTAAAAGGTTTTAACACTTAAAAAAATATATTAACACAAAGATGCGTGCTGCCTAGTAATTAAAGTATAGTCACTTGAAAGTTAAGGCTTTACCTCCTGGTCTAACATCAATATAACGGACAAGGTCCACACATTGCAGAAACTTAACCTCTTGTGATCCACTAGCAGAACTGAAATGTCCGACCGCTTCCGGTTGTAATCCACTATAGCGCGTTATCACGATAATGCGTGCTACACCATGGATTTTCAGTTCTGCTGCAGTGAATCCCGAAAAGTTAAGTTTCTGTCAATATGTGGACCTGGCTCCTGTGATATTTATTGTAGACCATGAGGTAAAGCCTTAACCGGACGTCCCCAATCATACATTAAATGAATGTTCACTTTTAAAATGAACTATTCCTTTAAAGTCGTGCAAACGGATTCATGATCATGTTGCGTGAATTTTAACTGTAGGCTGGGCAGCTGCATGGTTATCAAAAAATTCAACTTGTTTATAGCCGCTGCAGCCTATTCACCAGAGGCTGTGCTGTGGATTCTGTAAACATTTAACACCAGCTGATTGCTTATGCTAAATACTTGTGTAGAATCAATTTCTCCAAGAGCAGCCCTTTGCATTTCTCAGGGAATCTCCCTATATGTTTAAATAATAGATTTGTTTTTAAACTTTAGATGCAAATTTTTCTTTAAAATTTTTCATTACTTTATTGTTTTTTGTATTTACAGTTGGGCCAATTTTAGAGAAATTATCCAAAAGTACTAAAAAGATAACAGAACTGTACCAGAGTGGCATTAGAAAAGAGAGATAAAAGGTTTACTGATATTTTGTTTAGCAAGAGCTTTTTTCCTGGTGTTGAACCCCAACTAAACAAGGCGTTGATTTTATCCTACTTGAAAGATATCTCAACATCATGGATATATTAAACATGGATTCAAAGATTCCGCTCTTGATCAGCAAATGTATTGCCCTCGTATCTCAATGGAAAAAGGATTTTTCCAAATAGCAGTATCTTTGCCGTCCATATTCCTCAACAGGTGACCAAGATGAAGTTAATTTTCTGTTTGCTACCAAACGAATGGCAGAAGAACCGCTAAGCTTATCGGAAATGATATTACACTACTTGATGCGACATATAGAACAACAGATATGCTCTTTCCATTATACTTCAAATGTGTGCTACTTAATTGTAGGTGGCATTTGATTCAGCACGAAGAACCGAATTTATTCAAGAGGCTTTATGCTTATTGAAAGATTGGAATGCAATTGGAATCCTAAAAGCTTCATGGTTGACTTTTGTATGGAGGAGATCAATTCCATCAAAAAGATTTTGAAGGTAGGATAATTTTCTAAAAATGGTGATTAATATTCAATTGTCAACATTGCTAAAATACATACATGTGATATGTCGTTTTATTTGAACAACCCCGTTTATTTCTATATTTCTAACCACTTTTAACATTAAAAAAATATATTCGTACTGAACTTTATCGTTTTTTTTTTTTAAGATTCATATATAAACTGATTTCCATCGAGAAAAGCGTGGACAGAGGTGGCTCAAACAAAAAAGAACAACGGACTACGGAAAACAAAAAACCTGTATTGCAATTGTTACGAAATGTTTGCTCTGGCAACAACACAAGTGATTATGAGAGAGCTCTCAAAATTTATATTGTTCTAAGAAGGGAAACGTGCACCTTATTTAGAACTGGTTTTTAAACAAATTGATTCCAGACATCACAGTTAGTCATAATTCGTTTTTTACTTTGAAAGGCCAACTGTTCTTCAAACAAGTTAGGGTTAAATGAACAGCCTGCAGTATTTTTTTTTTTTTTATGAGCAGATAATCCATTTCTTTGACGGGAGTCTAGAAGATTAATTGGGGTGAATGTTCGAACTTCCTGCTCTAGTAGGTGAGTGACATCATCTGACCTCTGCCCCGCCCTGGGTGAACGCTGCTCAGTTAGGACTAAAGGATACACTGTATTGCCTCAATGCGTTTTATCAAAAAAAATGCTTTAAAAAGAGTAAAGGTATGCTGCCTCCCTATACATTTCCCCCTGATTTTGAGCCCCTCTCTGTCTTCAATTAGCCTCAATAGCCCTGCTGTGAAGGGGGTATAACAATTCTGTCTGTCTCTAATTGTCACTCAGAGTAGCATGTCAGAGAACACTCGTGCATCCACCCTTATTAGCTATATAGGCTGTATTCAAGCACAACCAACAGTTCTTTGTTTGGCCGAGAAGGAGAGAGGTTTTAACAGAGCATTCCTACCAGCCAATGACAATGATATGTTAATGATGACCCTGGGCTGTCTATGAGGTGGCTGTTAGCATCATCTTTGCTGTGATATCTAAGGAAGGGCAGCACAGCTGTAAATGAGATAAGTGATTTCATCTGCTGGAAGTGTGGACATGTAATGGGGGTGAGTGTTTTTTGGGTTTCTTTTCCTTTAATGCTGGGAAATTGGAAAAGTGCTTGGGGAAAAATTTACTTTTGAGCCAATTATTGCTGGCAGAGACATGGCTGAAAACTGGAATTGTTCAAGCAGGAAGTAATATTGTTGACACTTTCCAGCAATATCTTCTCACATTTTATCTAGAGATGATTTTGGTTGTATTTTGAAGGTGTGATGAAGGTTTTTTTTACTAATTCTTACTATTTTGGAAGAATTGGCAGGTCACCGTTACCTTAGGATAAGTGCACTGTAAAATAAGTTAGGTTTCTTTGCAAGCTGCAGTTTTAAAAATACGGTTTCCATATTTTTTTTTTCCCCCTATAACCCATCCATAGCCTACCGCATGTGCCTTGGAATTACTGCCATCTTGTTACTGGTTTGATGGATGTTAAGCTCTGCCCCTCTGAGATTTCCTCTGCTGAGCCTCAATGGTAATAGCTGAGTTACATTCACGGAACTCTTAGGCATTACTTTATGCACACTCTGCAGGGAGGACCTCCGCTACCCCACTAGTGAACTAGCATATTCCCATTGAAATGGCTAGATTCCGCACGTCTGAGGAGGACCTCCGCTACCCCCACTAGGGAACTAGCATATTCACATTGAATAGCTAGATTCCGCACTCTGCAGGGAGGGCCTCCGCTCCGACCCCACTAGGAACTAGCATTCACTTGAAATAGCGTAGATTCTTCTGCACTCTGCAGTGAGGACCTCCTTTATGCACTCCATATAAAGTGAATATGTTAGGTGTGCTGACCTCCGCTACCCCCCCCCTGGGAACTACATATTCACATTGAAATAGCTAGATTCCGCACTCTGCAGGGAGGATGTCCCTTTATGCCACTCCATGTAAAGTGAATATGTAAGGTAGTGCTGCCTCCGCTACCCCACTAGAACTAGCATATTCCCATTGAAATAGCTGATTCCGCACTCTGCAGGAGGACCTCCGCTACCACCCCCCTAGGAACTAGCATATTCCCATTGAATGGCTAGATTCCACCTCTGCAGGGAGGACCTCCGCTAACCCCCCACTATGAACTAGCATATTCCCATTGAAATGGCTAGATTCCGCACTCTGCGGGAGGACCTCTCCGCTACCGCCCACTAGAACTAGCATATTCCCATTGATATGGCTAGATTTCGCACTCTGCAGGAGAAACCCTCCTTTATAGTGCCACTCCATATAAGTGAATGTTAGGTAGTGCTGACCCCTGCTATCCCACTAGGAACTAGCATATTCCCAATGAATGGCTAGATTCCGCACTTCTGAGAAAGACCTCCTTATGCCACTCCATATAAAGTGAAAGTTTGGTAGTGCTGACCTCCGTCTACCCCACAGGAACTAGCATATTCACATTGAAATAGCTAGATTCTTCACTGCTGCAGAGGACCTCCTTTATGCCACTCCATACAAATGAATGTTAGGTAGTGCTGCCCTCCGCTATCCCACTAGGAACTAGCATATCCCCAATGAAATGGATAGATTCCGCACTCTGCAGGGAGAACCTCCTTTATGCCACTCCATACAAAGTGAATGTTAGGTACTGCTGACCTCCGCTATCCCACTATAACTAGCATATTCACATTGAAATAGCTAGATTCCGCACTCTTGCAGGGAGGACCTCCTTTATGCCACACCATATAAAGTGAATTTGGTATTGCTGACCTCCGTCTATCCCACTAGAACTAGCATATTCCCAAGAATGGCTAATTCCGCACTCTGCAGGGAGGACCTCCTTTATATGCCACTCCATGTAAAGTGAATATGTAAGGTAGTGCTGACCTCCGCTACCCCACTAGGAACTAGCATATTCACATTGAAATGGCTAGATTTCCACACTCTTGCAGGGAGGACCTCTCCGCTACCCACTAGGAACTAGCATATTCACATTGAAATAGCTAGATTCCGCACTCTGCAGGGAGAACCTTCCCCTATCCCACTGGGATCTATCACGACCGATGATATAGGGCGACCGAGCTCACTTCTTGGTGCTGTTCTATTGCACCGAGCTCGCTTCTTGGCGCTGTTCTATTGCACCGAGTCGCGCTTCTTGGCGCTGTTCTAATACCCTCCTACGTACCATACCCGTAATACCCTCCTACTTAACAAACCCGCTCGCTTCTTGCGCTGTTCTATTGCAACCGAGCTCGCTTCTGGCGCTGTTCTATTCTGGCACTTTCAACGCCAGCTATCGGCTGCAATGTAAGCTTTCGTGTTAGCCCGACTGCTGCCCGCAAGGAAGGTGCTTAAGTCACGGCGCTAACATATAACATCAGCTCCACAAATCTTCACTTCAAATCAGTAGCGATGCGCCCGTTGTTCATCGCCCTGATAGACCACACCCCTAACCCACCCTCTAACCAACCACAACCTACCCCCGCCTCGAACACACCCTAACCACTTCCCTCTAACAGATCATACCTAACCCCACCCTCTAACACAGATCACCACCCTAACCCCCGCCCTCTAACCAGACAACACCCCATTACCCCGCCCTCTAACACAGACCACACACACACCCTAAACCCCGCTCTCTAACACAGACCACGCATCCCTACCCCGACCTTTAACACAGACCACACACCCTTAAACCCACCCTTTAACACAGACCCACACCCCTAAACACACCCTTTAATACAGACCACACCCCTAACCCCCACCCTTTAACAAAGACCACACACCTCTACCCCACCCTTTAACAGAGCACCCCAACCACGCCTTTTACACACAGACCGCACATCCCTAACCCCTATTAAACAAAGACCGCACATCCCTAACCCCTCCTTTAACAAGACAAACACCCCTAACCCCACCCTAATATACGACCCCCACCCCTAACCCCACCCGTTAACAGCCCCACCCCTAACCCCAACGCTTAAAAGACTGGCACACCCTACCCCTAACCCCACCCCTAACACGACCACACTCCCTAACCCCTCCCTTTAACAACCACACACCCAAACCCCACACACTTTAACACAGGACCACACACCCCTAACCCCCCTTTAACACGACCCACACACCATCTGTCTGACACGTGAGAAAGACCTAGATTCCGATATTGTGTTAGCACAATAATGCAATTCCGAAATAGTTGCGTTTTTTTTTCTGAGAGCTCCAACTACTTATATTCTCCTTTATAACTTTAAAACCTTATTAGGATTAAAGGGTGACTCCAGCCCCAAAATAACTTTTTTAGTATCTGATGGATCATTCACCCCCCAAACCACCCCGCCTTACCTTCCTCTTAACACTCCCATGCTGAGTTACAATAGCCGCATCTGTCGCTGTGTCCTCCTCTTCTGGCTTATTCTGTCTTCATGGCTGCAACGGTGACATCCCTGCCAACATCCTGACAACCATTTGCGAGAGAATTTTAGAGCGTTCTCTGCTCCTGAATGCGCTTGCAACAGGAGCAAGGACTGTGGTTCTTGTAAATTCTTGTAACTCATTGTGGGAGCGTTAGAAGGTAAGGTTACAACACAAGTGGGGTTTTGGGGGGGGTGATAATTCAGAATACATTATTTTGGGGCTGGCATTACCCTTTAAAGGGTAAACTGGTAAAAACATCCCCCAAACTAGCAATAGTTGGAATCTGAGAGATGTAAGAGTAATTTGAAAGGCTACACAATTTCCTTTCAAATACTCAAGTTCAAACCAGGTCACTAAAATTACTCAAGGGGTGTTACAAAATATAGCCATTACACACACCACCCCCATTTCAGTAACATTAGCTGGCTTAAGCGAATGCCTACAGAGGACAAGGTAGGATATTTTAAGGGGCCATTCTGTGGATGTTATAATGAGTGTCCTAACCATTCTACTTTACTGTATATTAAGCAAAAACTATTTAGAATTTAAAATACCCTGTAGACATGACTAACTTCTTAATTAGTATGTACCCTCCGATCGATCCGCGACATTCAATCAATATTCCTGGAACTGCCTTTCCTGTTCCTCCCTGGCCCCGGTCATTTAGCGATCATATGTCAGTCACAAAAATAGAACATGGAAAGGCGTTTCCAGTATTGATTGAATGCCGCTTATTGGTCTAGAACGAATGTATGGGCCAATTGTGGCGCCTATGAAGAATCGCTCACCAAAAGGACAGAATCAAAAACAACTTATTGCTGTTTTGATGGTTCAATAAAAGTTTGTTCCTTATCCTTGGGTGGTGCGATTTCTTCACAAGCTGCTCCATATTTGGATATCATTAACCTTTACGGGTAAGGGTTGGAAGAATTTGCAACCCCTACTCTTGCATGTGCATAGGGAATTGTTTTATCAACTAATGTATGGGAACATTAATGTTAAAATCCGTCCTGCACTTGGACCTTGTTAAGCTATGTCTAATCGGACGTGACTGGGGCACATTAACAGGCCTGTCCCACCATAATCAAGTAGGGAGATATGTTAATAGAAATGAATCACACCCCCACCTGTACAATCATACCAATACAGCCGTGTTAACCACTCATACGAACAAAGCTGATCACCGTCATAGCTCGCCTTGATCGACAGCTTGGCACTACCCGCAAAGTAGCCGCAGCCGACATTTAGCCACGATTAAGCGTGCGGCCCATAAGGACTGCCCAATTGGTTGTGGTTCTCGGACGCTCGGATTGATTGTATGGTGTTTGTGCAGTCTAAGGCAGTTAGATCAGATACAATTCATGGATCATCCCATGTACAATCTCAGAGGCACCAGATTACACAGCACATAACACACAGATACTTCATACAGTTCTTACAGGCTTTGATTTGCTTCAACAGAGTTTACTAAAGTGCGTTTTATAGTTTATTGGTGTTTTTTAGGGGGGTTGTTTTCAAATTCTGGAGTATAAAAATTTGGTTTAGTTCTCCTTTAATGCAGGTTTGGCCCCTCCTGGTAATATTGATATTTCAGTGGCCTTTGTTATACCAACTGATTGGAACCACAGTCAAGGTATTCTAACAATGGAGCATGTTTATCTGCATTTGTCTGTACCACCCAGGTTTGACTTAGGTTGAAAGTAACAGGTTCCTCTGGGCTATTACCATTTTTTAGATAAGGATTTAAAGTATATACAAATGCACTGTGCAAATATTAAAGGAGAATTACAGAGAAAATGTTCTTTCTAATAAGGTTGGCAAACAAAATGAGTGAAGTATCCACCTTACGTTCTAACACTCCTTCTATGAACTGCAGTGCAAATGTACCACAAAATGCTCACATTGGCATTAGTGCAAAGCCCACACTGTATTTAGCACCGTTTATAGTGGGTTTTGCACTGTTTAAATGACCTGATCCCCATTTCTCCTGACTCATGGCCTCAATACATGGTAAACCGTTTTGAACCTGGCAGGGAAAGGCAAATTTCTAATTCAATATTTTAACATTTACTTTTACCGTTTAAAAGGCAGGTCCAGCCTTCAAAATAAAAACTATATGACGGCACTTTCACCCCCAATCACCAAAACTGCAATATTTAGAATGAGAAATATACGAGACTACCTAAAATGCTGCACAATGTCCCTGTTGCCAGTTTCTGTTTTTACAGTTAGTAATTGTCAGTGGCGGATTTGACATTACACGCCATGACTGAATGCTTATCCCTTACCTGACTCCCAAGTGGGCATGGACAATATAGCTGTTAGCATATACTAGAGCATAGCAGGCACACACTACTGATTCAAGAGGACAGGTAGATATATCAAACATATTTTAAAGGGCCATTAATACTACAATATGGCATTAGTAGAGTTATGTCTTAAAGGCCCTCCAGAGAACTAGCCTCTCTTCATTTAATCTAGTAGCTAAAGTAGACAACACACTGTAAAAATGTACTTTTTAAAAATTTAAATACCTTGGGGCAGAGAGGTAAGGACTGATTATTTTAAAAGTTAAAATAACAAGTTTCCGGCAGATGAAAACTGTTCGTGCTGGCACTCCTCCCTGAATGGATATTGGGAGGTAGGGATAATCAATACTTTTTCATTTGAAAAAGTAGTTACTGTCCTTTAAACGCATCTACATTTTGTAAATAGTTGGTATAGTTTGCCCAGTTATTTTCTGCATTTTAAAAGCTCTACTCAACCCACTGTGGACTGCTGCGTTGGATCCCTATGTATATCCCATTTTTGTTCTACTCTCTTTTAAGATGTGCCATGAACACTTCAGTACAGTATATCATTCATTTATATGTTAGTGACATCACCCCATTGCCTAGGTACTTGTATTACTGTATAACCCGTATATTAAACTAACATCCTTACCAAGTGGGAAAGTACACAGCCGTTCTACACGTTATTTTAAATAAGCAAATTAAAAACAGTGACAACAGGCAGATGTAGATGGGGGAGATTGACAGACACATTGTGATGTAGATTAACCGGCTTTAGGGGGGAGAATTGACAGACGGCAGATGTAGATGAGGGGGGAGATTGCAGCAGGCAGGATGTAGATGGAGAGATTGACAGACAGGCAGAGTAGATGGAGAGATTGACAGACTAGTCAATGTAGTATGGAATTGACAGACAGTCAAATGTAGAGGAAATTGACAGACAGTCAGGGCAATGTTAGAGAATTGACCAGACCCAGGCAGCATATGAGTTGACACGGCAGAATGTAGATCGGGAGATACGACGACAACAGGTAGGGAGATAGTTTTAGATAATGAATATGTAGGAAACGCACTGTAGCATAAATTTGGGGTCTCCTCGCGCCCCAATTAATAAATGGTGTTTTGCTGTGCCTTTATACTTTCAACCACTTCCAGCCGATGTCTTGAAATAATTTGTAATGAGGGACACACTCACGCGTTCTGGCAAGTGTTTTATGTGTGAAAGATATGTTGCAAAATATTTTGTTTTCACAGCCCCCTTTTAAAGATTGTGGCACATTCTTTCACAGATAACACTTGCAACCAGCGTGAGTGCGTCCCTCATTACAAATTATTTAGACTACTGGTATACTTTATATCAGGAAGGGGCCCAATCAATGAGATTTTGAGCAGTTTTGGGGGAAGCAGCACCTTTTAATATTTACAGGATTTCAGGTGTGCAAGATAAATATATCACCATCTGGTATGACTTGAACCAACTGTAAGAACATCGGTACATGCACATTTAGAGCATGGAATGAAGGAGAGAAACTTTCCATCACACGATCCACTGCCAACTCCACTGACAGGTTCCCGACCACTTCGCAATCAGTTTCCAACTACAGCACGCATTAATCATGTGGGGACCGTGTCAGTGAATCGGGTGTTTGTGCATTACACCACCTACTGTAAAGCTAGTGCCCCTGTGGTCATTACATGGAACTTACGGAGACTAAAATAAAAAGGTCATGTTATATATCCTAAATCTAAAACACTGTAGTTTGGTTAATACCCTCCTACGTAACAAACCCCGTAATACCTTCCTACGTAACAAACCCCGTAACACCTTCCTACTACATAACATAACCCGTAATACCCTCCTGCGTAACAAACCCCGTAATACCCTCCTATGTAACATACCCCGTAATACCCATGCTGCATAGTTGCTAGGAATTTAGTGCAGTCTGTGTCTTGCCTCTAATTGAGATGGAATCATTGTCGAATCGTCCAAAGACTTTTGCCACCAACCTCACTAGTCCTGCAGGACCTATTAAGGCCACAGACACCAAACAGACCCACTTCCATGGTATTATTATATCTCTCCCTCCCCATCCCGTACACCCGGTCTCCATCCAAAACCTACAGCTTACCGGCGTCACGTGATGTTAGCATCTCCCGTTGCTAAGAGACTCGTTGTAACCAATGGCACAGCCTTCCCCCGACTAATGATTGGTTCCCAGAAAAAAAAGGCTATGCGATTGATAGCTAACGCTACCTATCATCGGGCTGGATTTCGGGGAAGTGTGCGGGTGACTGCGGTGATTGGTTAAGGCTTTAGGTGAAGGGAGGAGTCAAAGTCCTCAGTGGTGAAGATTGAATATAGGTGAAAGCTAGTTCCCAGTTGCTGGGAGGAGGGGCGGAGCATTTCAGACATGTGATCAGTCACATGAAGGGGCGGAGTTCAGCCATTTTACCTAAGCACCAGGAGGAGATAGCTGTGATTCATGTGGTTTACCGGTTTATCTGTTTTTTTTCTGTGTATAAAGCAGGTATGTTCCCTGAATTGAGTAATGTGTAGTATACAGCGAAACATGTCACATTTTTGGTGGGTTCATAAATGTGTGTCCAAGGCAGATTGATGTTAACTAGGAGGTAACCTTCCCTGTAAAGGTACGGAAGGGCTGGCCATCATGACCCGCGGGTCTAAAATGGCCAGGTCCCCCCTTCCGCGATGGCGGCAACCAGCGTCAGCCGCTGCTTATGCCGCAAACATCCCTCAGGCTGAGATCTCCCTTGGGCTGGCGGGGGCTGACTTCTAAAATCTCCGGGCTTTTCCTTGGAGGCGGGACTTCTGCCCACTTCCGGTTTCCACTCTTTCTTCTCGGCGTGCTCTGCAACCTGTAGCTTGCACCGGGAGCCTTCTACTCCTGCCAGTGGTCACTCTGGACCACTGTGTGGACCATATAGTGCCAACCAGGATTCTCAGCCCATGCAGATTCTAATGAAGTAGTATGATAATGAAGTAGTGCTGTCTAGTGTTAGGGCGTTGGGAACACATATCCTCCAGTGCTGCTCTACGTAAAATAAGAGTCAATGCACATTCCCATGGCCTGGAGCCCACTGCAAATGATTTGTATTTTTTACCGATTCATGTATAAGACAACGATGGATTAAAATTCCTGTACGATCAGCCATTGTTGTGTGCCCAGACTGATCCTGTGGCCAAGAAATGTTTGCCAACATCATCTGTAATGATTAGATAGCCATAAATTTTCTATCTATGACAATTGGAATCCTATACTGTTGTGTAATTCACTGTTGTGCAGTTACAAGTGTAAGTCTTAATTAATATTAGTTAAAAACTACTCTTTTGAAAAGGTTTTAACACTTAAAAAATATATTAACACAAAGATGCTGTGCTGCCTTAAGTATTATAGTTCACTTGAAAAGTTAAGGCTTTACCTCCTGGTCTACAATCAATATAACAGGAGCAAGGTCCACACATTGCAGAAACTTAACCTCTTGTGATCCACTGAAGCAGAACTGAAATGTCCCGACCGCTTCCTGGTTGTAATCCACTATAGCGCGTTATCACGATAATGCGTGCTACACTTAATTATAACTTCATGGATTTTCAGTTCTGCTGCAGTGGATCCCGAAAAGTTAAGTTTCTGCAATATGTGGACCTGGCTCCTGTGATATTTATTGTAGACCAGGAGGTAAAGCCTTAACCGGACGGTCTCCAATCAATACATTAAATGAATAGTTCACTTTTAAAATGAACTATTCCTGTAAAGTCATGCAAACTGATTCATGATCATGTTAGCGTGAATTTTACCTGTAGGCTGCGGCAGCTGCACGGTTATCAAAAAATTCAACTTGTTTAGCCGCTGCAGCCTATTCACCAGAGGCTGTGGATTCTCTGTAAACATTTAACGCCAGCTGATTGCTTATGCTAAATACTTGTGTAGAATCAATTTCTCCAAGAGCAGCCCTTTGCATTTCTCAGGGAATCTCCCTAAATATGTTTAAATAATAGATTTGTTTTTAAAACTTTAGATGCAAATTTTTTCTTTAAAAATTTTTCATTTACATTTAATTGTTTTTGTATTTACAGTTGGCCAATTTTAGAGAAATTGATCCAAAAGTACTAAAAAAGATAACAGAACTGTACCAGAGTGGCATTAGGAAAAAGAGAGATAAAAAGGTTTACTGATAATTTTGTTAGCAAAGAGCTTTTTCCTGGTGTTGAACCACCAGAGCTAACAAGGCGTTGATTTTATCCTACATTGAAAGATATCTCAAACATCATGGATAGTATTAAACATGGATTCAAAGATTCCGCTCTTGATCAGCAAAATGTATTGCACCTCGTATCTCAATGGAAAAAGGATTTTCCAAATAGCAGTATCTTTTGCCGTCCATATTCCTCAACAGGTGACAAAGATGAAGTTAATTTTCTGTTTTGCTACCAAACAGAATGGCAGAAGAACCTGCTAAGCTTATACGGAAATGATATTACACTACTTGATGCGACATATAGAACAACAAGATATGCTCTTCCATTATACTTCAAATGTGTGCTACTTAATTGTAGGTGCATTTGTGATTCAGCACGAAAGAACCGAATTTATTCAAGAGGCTTTATGCTTATTGAAAGATTGGAATGCAGATTGGAATCCTAAAAGCTTCATGGTTGACTTTTGTATGGAGGAGATCAATTCCATCAAAAAGATTTTGAAGGTAGGAATAATTTTCTAAGAAATGGTGATTAATATTCAATGTCAACATTGCTAAAATACATACATGTGATATGTCAGTTTTATTTGAACAACCCCTTTATTCATATATTTTTCTAACCACTTTTAATCATTAAAAAAAGTATATTCGTAATCTGAACTTTATCGTTTTTTTTTTTTTTAAGATTCAGATATAAAACTGATTTCCATCGAGAAAAAGCGTGGACAGAGTGGCTCAACAAAAAAGAACACGGACTACGGAAAAACAAAAAACCTGTATTGCAATTGTTACGAAATGTTGCTCTGGCAACAACACAGAGTGATTATGAGAAAGCTCTCAAAAATTTATATTGTTCTAAAGAATGGAAAACGTGCACCTTATTTAGAAACTGGTTTTTAAACAAATTGATTCCAGACATCACAGTTAGTCATAATTCGTTTTTTACTTTGAAAGGTTCTTCAAACAAGTTAGGGTTAAATGAAAGCTTGCAGTATTTTTTTTTTTTTTTTTAATGAGCCGATAATCCCATCTCTGACTGGAGTCTGAGAAATTACATTGGGGTGAATGTTCGAACTTCCTGCTTCTAGTAGGTTGAGTGACATCACCTGACCTCTGCCCCGCCCTGTGGGGAAGCATGCTCGGTTAAGACTTAAAGGATAACTGTATTGCCTCAATGCATTTTTTTATAAAAAAAAAAAATGCTTTAAAAAGAGTAAAGGTATGCTGCCCTCCCTATACATTTTCCCCCTGATTTCAAACCCCTCTCTGTCTTCAATTAGCCTTCAATAAGCCCTGCTGTGAAGGGGGTATAACAATTCTGTCTGTCTCTAATTGTCACTCAGAGCTAGCATGCGAGAGAACACTCGTGCATCCACCCTTGATTAGCTATATAGGCTGTATTCAAGCAACCAAACAGTTCGTTTGTTTGGCCGAGAAGGAGAGAGGTTGTAACAGACATTCCTACCAGCCAATGACAAGTGATATGTTAATGATGACCCTGGGCCGTCTATGAGGTGGGCTGTTAGCATTCATCTTTGCTGTGTGATATCTAAGGAAGTAAATGAGAGTAAGTGATTTCAGCTGCTGGAAGTGTGGACATGTAATGGGGGTGATGTTTTTTTGGGTATTCTTTTCCTTTAATGCTGGGGAAATTGGAAAAGTGCTTGGGGAAAACAATTTACTTTTGAGCCAATTATTGCTGGCAGAGACATGGCACTTCACATGGCTGAAAACTGGAATTGTTCAAGCAGGAAGTAATATTGCTGAACCTTTCCAGCAATATCTTCTCACATTTTATCTAGAGATGTGATTTTGGTTGTATTTTGAAGGTGTGATGAAGGTTTTTTTTACATAATTCTTACTAGTTTGGAAGAATTGGAGGTCACAGTTACCTTTAAAGGATAAGTGCACTGTAAAATAAAGTTAGGTTTCTTTTGCAAGCTGCAGTTTTAAAAATACGGTTGCCATATTTTTTTCCCCCCTATACCCATCCATAGCCTACCGCATGTGCCTTGGAAGTTACTGACATCTTGTTACTGGTTTGATGGATGTTAAGCTCTGCCCCTCTGAGATTTCCTCTGCTTGAGCCTCAAATGGTAATAGCTGAGTTACATGCACGGAACTCTTAGGCATTACTTTATGCCACACTCTGCAGGGAGGACCTCCGCTACCCCACTAGGAACTAGCATATTCCCATTGAAATGGCTAGATTCCGCACTCTGCAGGGAGGACCTCCGCTACCCCACTAGGAACTAGCATATTCACATTGAAATAGCTAGATTCCGCACTCTGCAGGGAGGGCCTCCGCTACCCCACTAGGAACTAGCATTCACGTTGAAATAGCTAGATTCTGCACTCTGCAGGGAGGACCTCCTTTATGCCACTCCATATAAAGTGAATATGTTAGGTAGTGCTGACCTCCGCTACCCCACTGGGAACTAGCATATTCACATTGAAATAGCTAGATTCCGCACTCTGCAGGGAGGATGTCCTTTATGCCACTCCATGTAAAGTGAATATGTAAGGTAGTGCTGCCCTCCGCTACCCCACTAGGAACTAGCATATTCCCATTGAAATAGCTAGATTCCGCACTCTGCAGGGAGGACCTCCGCTACCCCACTAGGAACTAGCATATTCCCATTGAATGGCTAGATTCCACACTCTGCAGGAGGACCTCCGCTACCCCACTAGGAACTAGCATATCCCATTGAAATGGCTAGATTCCGCACTCTGCAGGGAGGACCTCCGCTACCCCACTAGGAACTAGCATTCCCATTGATATGCTAGATTTCGCACTCTGCGGGAGAACTCCTTTATGCCACTCCATATAAAGTGAAGTTAGGTAGTGCTGACCTCCGCTATCCCACTAGGACTAGCTATTCCCAATGAAATGGCTAGATTCCGCACTCTGCAGAAAGGACCTCCTTTAGCCACTCCATATAAAGTGATATGTTAGGTAGTGCTGACCTCCGCTACCCACTAGGACTAGCAATTCACATTGAAATAGCTAGATTCTGCACTCTGCAGGGAGGACCTCCTTTATGCCACTCCATACAAAGTGAAGTTAGGTAGTGCTGCCCTCCGCTATACCACTAGGAACTAGCATATTCCCATTGAAATGGCTAGATTCCACACTCTGCAGGGAGGACCTCCGCTACCCCACTAGGAACTAGCATTCACGTTGAAATAGCTGATTTGCAATCTGCACGGGAGGACCTCCTTTATGCCACTCCATATAAAGTGATATGTTAGGTAGTGCTGACCTCCGCTACCCCACTGGGAACTAGCATATTCACATTGAAATAGCTAGATTCCGCATCTGCAGGGAGGATGTCCTTTAGCACTCCATGTAAAGTGAATATGTAAGGTAGTTGCTGCCCTCCGCTACCCCACTAGGAACTAGCATATTCCCATTGAAATAGCTAGATTCCGCACTCTGCAGGGAGGACCTCCGCTACCCCACTAGGAACTAGCATATTCCCATTGAAATGGCTAGATTCCACACTCTGCAGGGAGGACCTCCGCTACCCCACTAGGAAACTAGCATATTCCCATTGAAATGGCTAGATTCCGCACTCTGCAGGGAGGACCTCCGCTACCCCACTAGGAACTAGCATATTCCCATTGATATGGCTAGATTTCGCACTCTGCAGGGAGAACCTCCTTTATGCCACTCCATATAAAGTGATGTTAGGTAGTGCTGACCTCCGCTATCCCACTAGGAATAGCATATTCCAATGAAATGGCTAGATTCCGCACTCTGCAGAAAGGACCTCCTTTATGCCACTCCATATAAAGTGAATATGTTAGGTAGTGCTGACCTCCGCTACCCCACTAGGAACTAGCATATTCACATTGAAATAGCTAGATTCTGCACTCTGCAGGGAGGACCTCCTTTATGCCACTCCATACAAAGTGAATGTTAGGTAGTGCTGCCCTCCGCTATCCCACTAGGAACTAGCATATTCCCAATGAAATGGATAGATTCCGCACTCTGCAGGGAGGACCTCCTTTATGCCACTCCATACAAGTGAATGTTAGGTAGTGCTGACCTCCGCTATCCCACTAGGAACTAGCATATTCACATTGAAATAGCTAGATTCCGCACTCTGCAGGGAGGACCTCCTTTATGCCACTCCATATAAAGTGAATGTTAGGTAGTGCTGACCTCCGCTATCCCACTAGGAACTAGCATATTCCCAATGAAATGGCTAGATTCCGCACTCTGCAGGGAGGACCTCCTTTATGCCACTCCATGTAAAGTGAATATGTAAGGTAGTGCTGACCTCCGCTACCCCACTAGGAACTAGCATATTCACATTGAAATGGCTAGATTCCACACTCTGCAGGGAGGACCTCCGCTACCCCACTAGGAACTAGCATATTCACATTGAAATAGCTAGATTCCGCACTCTGCAGGGAGAACCTCCCCTATCCCACTGGGATCTAGTCACGACCGATTGATATAGGGCGACCGAGCTCACTTCTTGGCGCTGTTCTATTGCACCGAGCTCGCTTCTTGGCGCTGTTCTATTGCACCGAGCTCGCTTCTTGGCGCTGTTCTAATACCCTCCTACGTAACATACCCCGTAATACCCTCCTACGTAACAAACCCAGCTCGCTTCTTGGCGCTGTTCTATTGCACCGAGCTCGCTTCTTGGCGCTGTTCTATTCTGGCACTTTCAACGCCAGCTATCGGCTGCAATGTAAGCTTTCGTGTTAGCCACGCTGCCGCCGCAAGGAAGGTGCTTAAGTCACGGCGCTAACCGATATAACATCAGCTCCAAATCTTCAACTTCAAATCAGTAGCGATGCGCCCGTTGTGCATCGCCCTGATAGACCACACCCCTAACCCCACCCTCTAACACAGACCACACCCTAACCCCGCCCTCGAACACACCCTAACCACTTCCCTCTAACAGATCATACCCTAACCCCACCCTCTAACACAGACAACACCCCTTACCCCGCCCTCTAACACAGACCACACACACCCTAACCCCGCTCTCTAACACAGACCACGCATCCCTAACCCCGACCTTTAACACAGACCACACACCCTTAAACCCACCCTTTAACACAGACCACACACCCCTAAACACACCCTTTAATACAGACCACACACCCCTAACCCCACCCTTTAACAAAGACCACACACCTCTAACCCCACCCTTTAACAGAGAGCACCCCAACCACGCCTTTTAACACAGACCGCACATCCCTAACCCCTCCATTTAACAAAGACCGCACATCCCTAACCCCTCCATTTAACAAAGACCAAACACCCCTAATCCCACCCTTTAATACAGACCCCACCCCTAACCCCACCCTTTAACAGACCCCACCCCTAACCCCACCCTTTAACAGACTGCACACCCCCTAACCCCACCCCCTAACACAGACCACACTCCTAACCCCTCCCTTTAACAGACCACACCCCTAACCCCACCTTTTAGCAAAGACCACACACCCCCTAACCCCACACTTTAACACAGACCACACACCCCTAACCCCACCCTTTAACACAGACCACACACTCATCTGTCTGACACTTGAGAAAGGACCTAGATGTCCGATATTGTGTTAGCACAATAAATGCAATTCCGAAATAGGTGCGTTTTTTTTCTGAGAGGCTCCAACTACTTATATTCTACTTTATACTTTAAAAACCTTATTAGGATTAAAGGGTGACTCCAGCCCCAAAATAACTTTTTTAGTATCTGATGGATCATTCACCCCCCAAAACCCCGCCTTACCTTCCTCTTACACTCCCATGCTGAGTTACAATAAGCCGATCTGTCGCTGTGTCCTCCTCTTCTGGCTTATTCTGTCATTCATGGCTGCAACGGTGACATCCCTGCCAACAGCTGACAACCATTATGGCGAGAGAAGTTATGAGCGTTCTCTGCTCCTGAATGCGCTTGCAACAGGAGCAAGGGACTGTGGTTCTTGTAAATTCTTGTAACTCATTGTGGGAGCGTTAGAGGAAGGTAAGGTTACAACACAAGTGGGGTTTTGGGGGGGGGTGATAATTCAGAATACATTATTTTGGGGCTGGCATTACCCTTTAAAGGGTAAACTGGTAAATCATCCCCCAAACTGCAATAGTTGGAAATCTGAGAGATGTAAGAGTAATTTGAAAGGCTACACAATGTCCTTTCAAATACTCAAGGTCATAACCAGGTCACTAAATTACTCAAGGGGTGTTAACAAATATAGCCATTAACACACACTACCCCATTCAGTAACATTAGCTGGCTTAAGCGAATGCCTACAGAGGACAAGGTAGGATATTTTAAAGGGGCCATTCTGTTGATGTTATAATGAGAGTGTCCTAACCATTCTACTTACTGTATATTAAGCAAAAACTATTTAGAATTTAAAATACCCTGTAGACATGACTAAACTTCTTACATTAGTATGTACCCTCCGATCGATCCGCGACATTCAATCAATATTCCTGGAACTGCCTTTCCTGTTCTCACCTGGCCCGGTCATTTTGCGATCATATGTCAGTCACAAAAATAGAACAGGAAAGGCGGTTCCAGGAATATTGATTGAATGCCGCTTATTGGTCAGGAACGAATGTATGGGCCAATATAGTGAGCAGCCTATGAAGAATCGCTCACCCAAGGAGAAGTCAACAAACTTATTGCTGTTTTGATGGTTCAATAAAAGTTTGTTCACTTATCCTTGGGTGTGCGATTCTTCACAAGCTGCTCACTATATTGGATATCATTAACCCTTTACGGGTAAGGGTTGGAAGAATTTGCACCCCTACTCTTGCATGTGCATAGGGAATTGTTTATCAGACTAATGTATGGGAACATTAATGTTAAAATCCGGTCCTGCACTTGGACCTTGTTAAGCTATGTCTAATCGAGAACGGGACTGGGGCACATTAACAGGCCTGTCCCACCATAATCAGAGTAGGGAGATATGTTAATAGAAATGAATCACCCCCACCTGTACAATCATACCAGATACAGCCGTGTATAACCACTCATACGAACAAAGCTGATCACCGTCAGATGCTTCGCCTTGATCGACAGCTTGGCACTCCCGCAAAAGTAGCCGCAGCCGACAGTTAGCCACGATTAAGCGTGCGGCCCATAAAGGACTGCACAATTGGTTGTGGTTCTCGGACGCGTCGGATTGATTGTATGGTGTTTGTGCAGTCTAAGGCAGTTAGATCAGATACAATTCATGGATCATCCCATGTACAATCTCAGAGGCACCAACAGATTACACAGCACATACACACAGATACTTCATACAGTTCTTAACAGGCTTTGATTTGCTTCAACAGAGTTTACTAAAGTGGCGTTTTATAGTTTATTGGTGTTTTTAGGGGGGTTGTTTTCAAATTCTGGAGTATAAAAATTGGGTTTAGTTCTCCTTTAATGCAGGTTTGGCCCCTCCTGGTAATATTGATATTTCAGTGGCCTTTGTTATACCAACTGATTGGAACCACAGGTCAAGGTATTCTAACAATGGAGCATGTTTATCTGCATTGTGCTGTACCACCCAGGTTTGAATTAGGTTGAAAGTAACAGGTTCCTCTGGGCTATTACCATTTTTTAGATAAGGAATTTAAAGTATGATACAAATGCACTGTGCAAATATTAAAGGAGAATTACAGAGAAAATGTTCTTTTCTAATAAAGGTTGCAAAAAAAAATAGAGTGAAGTATCCACCTTACGTTCTACACTCCTTCTATGAACTGCAGTGCAAAATGTACCACAAAATGCTCACATTGGCAGTTAGTGCAAAGCCCACACTGTATTTAGCACCGGTTATAGTGGGTTTTGCACTGTTTAATGACCTGATCCCATTTCTTCCTGATCAGGGCCTCAATACATGGTAAACCGTTTGAACCTGGCAGGGAAAGGCAAATTTCTAATTCAATATTTATAACATTTACTTTTACCGTTTAAAGGGCAGGTCCAGCCTTCAAAATAAAAACTATATGACGGCAATTCACCCCCAATCACCAAAACTGCAATATTTAGAAATGAGAAATATACGAGACTAACCTAAAATGCTGCACAATGTCCTGTTGCCAGTTTCTGTTTTTACCAGTTAGTAATTGTCAGTGGCGGATTTGACATTACAGCCAATGACTGAATGCTTATCCCTTACCTGACTCCCAAGTGGGCATGGACAAATATAGCTGTTAGCAGATACTAGGAGCATAGCAGGCACACACTACTGATTCAAGAGGACAGGTAGGATATATCAACATATTTTAAAGGGCCATTATTACTAAAATATGGCATTAGGAGAGTGAGTGTCTTAAAGGCCAACTCCAGAGAACTAGCCTCTCTTCATTTATCTAGTAGCTAAAAGGACAACTACACTGTAAAAATGTACTTTTTAAAAATTTAAATACCTGGGGCAGAGAGGTAGGACTGATTATTTTAAAGTTAAAATAAAAAGTTCCTGGCAGATGAAAACTGTTCGTGCTGGCACTCCTCCCTGAAATGATATTGGGAGGTAGGGATAATCAATACTTTTCATTTGAAAAAGTAGTTGTCCTTTAAACGCATCTACATTTTGTAAATAAGTGTGGTATAGTTGCCAAGTTATTTTTGCATTTTAAAGCTCTACTCACCGCACATGTGGACTGCTGCGTGGATCCATATGTATATACATTATTTGTTCTACTTCATTTTAAGATGTGCATGACACTTCAGTACAGTATATCATTCAGTTATATGTATAGGAATCACCCCATTGCTAGTACTTGTATTACTGTATAACCGTATATTAAACCTTAACATACCTTACCAAAAGTGGGAAAGTACACAGCGTTCTACAGTTAATTTTAAATAAGCAAATTAAAAACAGATTGACAGACAGGCAGATGTAGATGGGGGGGAGATTGACAGACAGGCAGATGTAGATGGAGAGATTGACAGACAGGCAGATGTAGATGGAGAGATTGACAGACAGGCAGATGTAGATGGAGAGATTGACAGACAGGCAAATGTAGATGGAGAAATTGACAGACAGGCAGGCAGATGTAGAGATTGACAGACAGGCAGGCAGATGGAGAGATTGACAGACAGGCAGATGTAGATAGGGAGATACGACAGACAGACAGGTAGGGAGATAGTTTAGATAATGATATGTAGGAAAACAGACACTGGTATCATGAATTTGGGGTCTCCTCGCACTCCAATTAATTAATGGTTGTGCTGTGCCCTTTATACTGTCAACCACTTCCAGCCGATATGTCTGAAATAATTTGTAATGAGGGACACACTCACGCTGTCTGCAAGTGTTTATTGTGAAAGATATGTGCAAAATATTTTGTTTCACGCCCCCTTTTAAAGATTGTGCACATATCTTTCACAATAAACACTTGCAGACAGCGTGAGTGCGTCCCTCATTACAAATTATTTTAGACACTGGTATGACTTGATATAAGGGAGGCCCAATCAAATGAGATTTGAGCAGTTTGGGGGAAGCAGCACCTTTAAAGATTTACAGGATTTCAGGTGTGCGAAGATAAATATATATCACCATCTGGTATGACTTGAACCAACTGTAAGAAACATCGGTACATGCACATTTAGAGCATGGAATGAAGGAGAGAAACTTTCCATGCACACGATCCACTGCCAACTCCACTGACAGTTCCCGACCACTTCCGCAATCAGTTCAACTACAGCACGCATTATCATGTGGGGACCTGTCAGTGAATCGGGTGGTTTGTGCATTACACCTACTGTAAAGCTCAGTGCCCCATGTGGTATTACATGGAATTACAGGAGACATAAAATTAAAAAGGTCATGTTATATATCCATAAATCTTACAAAACACTGTATTTTTGGTCTTTTTCCAGTCATTTCAGGGCAGATATTGAAAAAAAGAAAATGACAAGAGGTACAAAAGAATCATTCATAAATACAGAGATTACACTTTACAAAGATATGTAACTCTTTATACCAAAGACGCACATTGTCCGAATTATAGCGACACAAACAGTGTATTGTTTTCTATTAAAAGGACAAACTAAAACAAAAACCTGTAAATCAGATCTGTAATTCACATTTGACAAATATCTCGAGTGATTTCAATGTACAAACATAAAAGGATATTTAAAAAAAAAAAAAGTAAACAGTTTATCATTGCCTGAGAGCAAGCAGATACCAGACATCGAACAGGTTAAATATCGCTGCAGTATCGTCTGCATAGTACGAACTGAGATTCTAACGTTTATTCCATTCATCGAAAAGTCAGCCAGATTTCTATCCGATCACAAGATTGTTTGCACAGATTTCGGATGGACGCAGACTTTAAAAAAAAAAGAATCACTTGTTTTTATATAAAATAAATTAAAAAATTAAAATGAACAGAAATAAAAAAAATTCTGGCAAAAGTTCCTCCAGGTCTGAATTAGAATCCTTCCCATATTGAATGTAAATGTAGTTTCCACATGAAGATGCATATCAATACTATTAAATGATGCGTTTTAATACCACAGACTGTGCCTGTTCCCTCCAAGTGTACCCTGTCCAAAACACAGATGGGTTTAGATACACTCTTCATTCAAGCACAGATTTAAAACAAATCAAACCATAAACGAAAATTAAAAGAAGAAAAAATCGGCGTGCTAATCCATCCCACCACCAAACTGGGCAAACCAACCACAAGGAAAATAAATAAAGCAACAGAAATAAAGCACCAAAACAAATAAATGGAAATGCTGTTTAGGGGGGCAACAGAAAGTTAACATGTTACTTTAAAGGGAACTAAAGCCTTGCTTAGAAACAGCAAAGATAAGAGGAGAACACTAAGCGAATTAAATTTTATTGTGCGTAGAACATACTTTTCAGGGAGCCACCTGCCCCCTTCCTTGGGTATTTTATTGTGCGTAGAACATACCACATTTTGGGAAACCACTTGCTCCCTTTCTCAGGTATTTTATTGTGCGTAGAACATAGGTTTCAGGGGAGCCACCTGTCCCCTTCCTCGGGTATATACACCTAAGGAAGGGGGTAGGTGGCCTCCCATAATGTTGTATGTCCTACGCAAAATAACATTGAATTCACTGAAGTTTGTACCTCTTATATTTGCCATTTCTGAATATATTGTCCCTGGGGTAAAAGAATTGAACCTACCAACTACTCAAAAGTTTTAGATGAAAGCTTGCCCTTTTCTTACTTAGGGATGACCTGAACCACAAGAGTAGGGATGTCACATGGAGTAGAGATCACATACTTAACCTGCAGTGATGTTAAGACTGTAGAAGGAAGTCCCTCCCAGGCACAGGAAATGACCATTGGTCCTTAAACTATTCAAGTCACCAGAAAGCGGTAAGCTTTTACTTTTAGCTTTAGTTCCACTAAAATCTCATATTGTAAATGTTTTTAGAAAAGGACATAACTAGGAAAGATTGATACCGGGCACCACGTATTTGGTATACGTAGGCAAACGTAAAGTAAGCTCATTTGCTTTTTACAAGGGATATTTATTTAAAGGGCACTACACACTCGGTTTTCTTGTCCTAATTATGTATAGCATAGAGGAATAACCATCCTTGCCGCATGTTATCTCAATGTACAGTTTATAAGACGGGTGGATACATTAGTTTTGACTTACAAGCCAGACAGACAAGGAGCCAATCTGCCATAATTGGTAGCTCGCTTTATGGACATTAGAAAACCCTGAAAGATTGCTAGATGCAATGGCCCCCTGGCTCCTGATGAGACATTTGTTAAAGGGAAATATATTCTCATGCTTTCCCTAATCTCTTAATAGGTGTTATACCTGTTACAAATGGGTTAACTTCAGGCCAATAATTCCATATGACAGATTTACGGACCGGTATTATAATTGGTGACCCGATGGTTGAAATGAAAGTGACATGGGGATTCACTAAGGAATTATGGGTCGGCCCCCATCTTTGTTTAGAACCTGTACAGAGATCCCAACACTGTAGCATAGAAGTTCCCCTCTTCTATCCACAATTTAACAGGAAACTTTGTGACTTTTTCCTGAGGAGTGCAGACTCGTTTATAGCCTGGCGAGGAGCGGTTCCGTACATCGTAGCTAAATCGGTTGGCTTTTCTTGCGTTAAATGAGGTAATGTCACATGATCGTCATAAGGCGACCGAGTGTTCACGAGAATATTCATTAAATAATAAACCACACGAATAACGTGATAAAATTCACAATTAACAATAAAAAAAGGAAATGTACAGTTCTGGAAAAAAAGCCAACTCGACGTAGATAAAGATCCGTGAGCTTTCAATGACGACATTAGTCCCCGTTCACATGGAGCTAGCTTGGCTTGCGGTACCTATTAATGGCACTTTGTTGACCCACAAGAACAAAAATCCATGACGTAGATGATACCAGGTTCCGAATACTCGGCCACAGTGCGGTACTTTCCCCGAGCTTTTTGATTTAGCATTACGAGCACATGGGTGTAAATAGAAATAAATCCAAGGAAAAGCAAAGGCGGAAAGAGACAAGAAATGAAAATGCACCAGGAACATTCAGTTGGTCTCTTATTTATAGCTGTCAGTTATCACAAGGGTTCGTAGCTGTCCCTTATAAAGGGGTAAAGAGCATTTAGTTGGTTTCAAGGTCCACCCAGTGGGTATTGTTTGTGGTGATGGGTAAACGGTGTTTGTTTACAGAACTTCTGCAGACTGCAAGCCGATTTTCTCTTCCTCCAAGTCCTCTAGTCAGTCCGAATTGGGTTTTTTAAGCGAGAAAGGCAAAATGTTGAAATGTTTACTCAACTGATTGACCTGTTAAAGAAAACAAGAGATATTCACCAACCAAAAACCCAGACTAGGAAAACAACTAGGCCCAGGGAAAAAACAATTCCTTAAAGATAAAGACTAATAAGGCTGAGGCCACACTATCAACGTGTGTGAATAGCGTGCGCTCTGAAGATCGCTGACTATCGCAGTGCGCGCGAATGGATCACAAGTGTAAAATGCCTGGTCAGTGCCTGGAGTGCTGCTAGTGTGGCCCCCAGGCTGGGGCACCCCTGGGTCAGATCTTTAAAGGGCATGTCCACCCTAAATTTCAGTTTTTGAAATGTTCCTCTCCCCTGTCCACCCCCAAACGCCTAACGTTTCCCAATCATACTTACAGTCCCTTCACTCCCGCGGCTATCTTCTGCTCCTCTCTGCAAACAGGAAGATGCAGAGAGGGGCCGGATCAGCAGCCGCGTCTGTGATTGATAAGGTAAGGATTTTTTTAATCAAGATAATGATTGTGTTGCCTACTAATTGCAACACTTTTTGTTGGAATAATTAGTATATCAGAGACCTATTAGGACTATAAGGGAATTAATCCCTTTAAAAAATGATACTTACGTAAGTAGGCTCGAGGCTCAGGTGCTCATGCCCAAAGCGTATCGCTGTTGCACATAATTGTCCAAATAAGAATAATCAAGCAAAGTAGATCAAGTATACCAGTGTCGGTGGCTCGGGTGCTGCCTGCCCCGAACCCCTCGCTAGGTTCCACACTGGAAAACAATTCAAGAGAAAGGACTTTGCGCACTCTGATTCAGAAGCAGCCACACAGGTCTCTTTAGCTTCAAATTACAAACTTTTTATTGTGCTCACCAACATTTCCATGTACAGATCAGGCCTGACGCGTTTCGGGCCTCCTCCCATTGTGGCTATGAGTAAGGACCGCGGGAGGCACGAAACGCGTCAGGCGTGATCTGTACATGGAAATGTTGGTGAGCACAATAAAAAGTTTGTAATTTGAAGCTAAAGAGACCTGTGTGGCTGCATCTGAATCGGAGTGCGCAAAGTCCTTTCTCTTGAATTGTTTTCCAATGAACTACACTACACAGTGGGGCCGGTAGTGGGTAAAATTATAGTTTTGGGGGTGGACATTTAAGGTTAAAAAAAAAAAAAGAAAAGAAAAAAAATGTAAACTTACCTTCCCACACTCAATCCAAAAAAGTTTAACCTCCTCTTAGCTGTACAAGCTTGTTACAAGAAAATGCTTTAAGTAGGCAATCTAGGCAGCAGCAGTAAGTCAGTGGGGGCAACTTGTCACAGCTGTCACAACCATGACCAACTGCAGCTACCCTGAAAAGACAGACGATAGATTGTGAGTATCAGAGCCTATTCAGGAACATCCTAGGGATGGGTAACTTTTGGCGTCTCTGGATTTAGGGTGGGTAATGTTTCATGGACATGCCCTATATGGTCGTACAGTTGCTATAGTTTATTTTAATACACGCACTTACCACGCTTACTCCGTAATGAATGTGTGCGATGGTGACCAGCGCCGTTTGGAGAACCAGCAACAGAGTTTCGTTTTCTTGGGCAAATCCCGAGACCACAAGAAGTACGGACAGCGTGAGAGGGACGAGCAACCAGCTGAGAGGTCGACACCTGGTGTTGCTCATCTGGCACACAATCAGCTGACACTGTAACAGAGAAAAGATCTGGTAATGCGGAATAAGAAGGCAGGTATCCGACCTATTACCGAGCCATACTCATAGAATGTGTGTTTCCTGGTAGTAACAACTCAACTTCCTTCCTCTCAGAGGATCAGGTCACCATCCTCTAACACATTTCAGCTTAGACTTTAGCTTTCCTTTGATAACAGCAACAACCATGCAATGCCACTGTGAAATATATTACATTAACAAATCCACAGTGTGCTGTGCTTGTCACCCAGACAGTAGGACTCCAAGGGGAGTATATAAACAACATTGCAAATAGACCAGATCAAGGCCAAGTGAACCAAAAAGTAACTTACGGTGATGTTCGCGAAGGTGGTTCCCACCATGAAGTAGAAGAGTCGGGGGTGGAGCTCCAGGATATTTAAAGGAGAAGCGAATACCCAGATGGTGGACAGGATGAAGAGAAGGACAGGGGAGATTATAGGCAACATGGATTCGTAGAGCGACGTGTGCTTCAGAGTGTTATTGGAATATCCTCTGCAAATGAAGAAGAGAAAAACAAAAAGTTATTCTAGGGCAGAACGTGCCTTTTATCGATTTACTATTGACTTCAATGGAAGCTTTTAAATCCTGAATTTGAATGTTTCAGCAGGAAGTATGTTTCCTGCTTGTGGGCTGAACATAAGATTCCCAGTCAGCAAAGATAGTATAGTGTGAAATAAAGACAAATGTCCATCCAGTCCAACCTACTCAGCAATACCCACATTTCCTGCATATATTCCTTCCTAACTCCAAGTGGGAAATATCCCTGAATAAACTCTACTTTATGTATCAATACCAGTAACCTGCAACATTTCCGAACTTGAAGCCTAAACTTCATTTCTTCAAGTCTTAAGGGATGTCCACGTGTCCTCTGACATGTTCTATTGGTGAACAATGCCCCAGATAGTTTATTGTATGGCCCGTTAATGTATTTATACACAGTAATCATATCCCACGCAAGCGCCTTTTCTCCAGCGTACATAATTGTAACCTTTCCAGTCTCTGTTTATATTCAAGTTCCCCCAATCCCCTTATTCATTTAGTTGCCCTTCTCTGAACCCTTTCTATTTCCAAAATGTCCTTTTTGTACACAAGATTCCAAAATTGCACTGCATATTCCAAATGAGGCCTTACCAATGCTTTGTAAAGAGGGAGAATAACATTTTCCTCCCTTGAATCCATACCTCTCTTTATACAAGACAATACCATGCTGGCTCTGGCTGTTGCTGCCTGGCACTGCTTGCTTCCTTTAAGTTTGTTATCCACCAAAACTCCACGATCCCTTTCCAACAGGGATTCACTTAACACAGAGCCATTTATAGTATAAGCAGCACAAGGATTTTCAAGTCCAAAATGCATCACCTTCCATTTATCAACATTGAATCTCATCTGCCACTTAGCAGCCCAATGTGACAATCTATCTAGATCCCCCTGCAACGATTGCACATCCTCTGAAGTTTTTAATGGTCGACAAAGTTTTGTGTCATTAGCAAACACAGAAACCTTGCTGACAATACCCACTTCCAAATCATTAATAAATAGATTAAATAGAAGCGGCCCCAGTACAGAACCCTGTGGCACCCCACTTAGCACTTTAGTCCATAATGATGAAGCCCTATTAACAACTACTCTCTGCATCCTATTCATTAACCAATTTTCTATCCATGTACAAATGTGCCTCCTCAGACCAACAGGCCTTAGCTTATACATTAGTCACCTATGGGGGATTGTATCAAAACCCAAGTATACTACATCTACAGCTACGTCAGACTAAATTCTTACTCACTTCGATGAAACTAGGATACTCCGTTTAGAAACAAAATAGCAAGACCAATGTGAATTATGAAAACTAAGGTTGTTTTACCGGTATGCGGATTTTGTCTGCCAAGTTTTTCAGTGTTAAATTGGTTTGTACAGAATCTGTAAATGTTGACCTCACCCGACCAAACTGTACTGACTGATTAAACGTGTCACTATTCTGATTTGTGAATGGATATGAGAAAACCCAAAATGCATCCTTTCCCTGCATAGGTATATCTAATATACAAGATACCACAGAGAGGTGGGTTAATGTACTCTCTCATTTAGATATTTTTAGGAGAAATATATTTGCACCTAAGGAATGGAATCTTCCACCAAACTGTTGTGTCCTGGTTTGTGTCTATTCTCATTGGATAAGAATTACGGACATTATAAAAAGGGAGATGGATTTAACCAATCGAAATGTATTTAATTGCAAAGATAAAACTTACTTGTACACATTATACAGACTCATAGGGAGCGTCACACACAATGCACAGCCTAAAACAAATCAAACCAAATGAGGTGATTTAATAAAATTTCACACACATTTTGTACACTATCTTTATATTCTATAACAGTCTATAAAATACACATTCTTGTTTAACTTTCCTTCTTTCAGGAGTTTTCAACCCTTTTTACAATATTCATGGAGTATGCAATCGCAATAGAGAAAAATTCCTTCAGAGGGGAACCATTCAGCTGTAAGCTTTCACTGGTTTAATGCGTTCAACAAAATCTAAGTAAGCAGGTTATTAAAGGAGAACTATCGTGTGTATAAAGTTTTTTTTAAAAATACCATTAAAATGAAAAGTACTTGGGACAGGAATATAAGATTGTTAATTCCTACCGCCCAATACAGTTTCTCGGAGGAGGACCAGCCCAAAGAAAACCGATTGTGGCTTCAGCACTATCTCTAATAAAGGATTAGACCAGGACTAACCTGGTAAATGAAAACTACGAGTTGTAGATCCTAAACAAAATAATATGCGAGGTAAGAATAACCAATCCCTGCCCCAGGTACTTTCCATTTTTAAATAGTTCATTTTTAGTGTATAGTTATCCTTTAATATAGGAGCACTGCTAGAGGTAGACAAAGCAATTTAGATATTAAGAGGCAGTGAGACTCTCCAAGCCAAACTACTGTTAAGTAGCAAGTGAATATCAAATCAAAAACCAGGACAAAGTAGACCTGTGTAAGGCGCTATATAAATAATACCACCCCACAAACAGTGCCCAATGCCTCTCTACAGGAAACAGGGAAGGTAAAAGTTTGCGTCTTACCGACAATCATTGAAGTGAACAGATCTCTGTACAAGATGTTAAAGGCGACTGGTTTGTACCAGGCCTCAACTCCAACCACAGCGGTTACCAGGTAAACCAAAGAAATGGTCTGCAAATGAAAAACAGGCGAGTCAGCAGCTATATTTGGAATTATTGCACCCTTGGTGGCCCTAAGGAATGCATGTTAAAAAAAAAAACAATCGATTGAACAACAATTTCTGTTTTCGCCATTCTGACCATTATCCTCCACAGCAGGAAAGGACAATGTGAACAGACTCACACACTAGCAATGTATATAGATTTCAACTATACAATATTGGCCATATTAGAGAGAAGATGTTGCAGCTCTCCGGTCTACCACCTTTAAAGGGCAGGTAAGCAATCCTAGGGGGGAGACGTATATTGCAAGGTGCGTTCCACCCTTGGCCCCGACACAGGGGTTAGGCTGGGCAGGAGAAGGTAGGAAGAGGCAAATAATTTTATACAACATGTCTAATCTAAGGTGAAAGGTCTACGGTTAAGGCCTAAGGTTCCTATCTTTGGTACTTTAAAAGAAAAGGAGTTGGATTTGGGGTTTTATTTTAAATTTTCCTTTAAATAAACACTGCCGCACAGTGTCCCTTGATGGAGTTTACAATAAAATGTACCATAAACTAAATAATGATGCCATCCAATCAGAACTCTAGAAAGGAAAAGGATCAGAAAAGAAGAAGAAAATGGCCGACTTACCACTTGGCTCAAGTCGTATCCCCAAGGTAGAAAGAGGATTCCAGTGTTGTATTTTTCCCAGTGGGAGAGAATAAAGGAGAAGAGGACCACCCAGAGGAGAAGATAAAGTACCAAGACACTGACTCCTGTCTCCCCACGGCCAAAGATGGAGTACACCGTTACCACAAAATAAACACAGGCCCAGCTGTCCAGTCCGTGGTCGAACAGCTCCCCCAGTGGCGTACTGGAGTTGGTTCTGCGCGCTTGCTTACCATCCACTCCATCTGAAAGTTATAACTAGTTAGTAAACACTGTGATTGCATATAACAAATTCACAAAACATAGTAAATGAATAAATCCATACAGCCCAATTACTATAAACCGGCCCCATTACTATCCCCATTATAATAAACCTGCTCTCTTATTACTATAACACCGCTCCTATTACATAAACCTGCCCCTATACTATAAACCTGCCCTATTACTACCATATACTACTAAACCTGCCCCTATTACTATAAACCTGCCCCTATTACTATAAACCTGCCCCTATTACTATAAACCTGCCCCTATTACTATAACAACCTGCTCCTATTACTATAAACCTGGCTCCTATTACTATAAACCTGCCCTAAAACTATCCCTACTACTATAAACCTGCTCCTAATACTATAAACCTGCTCCATTACTATAACCTGCCCCTATTACTATAAACCTGCCCTATTACTATAAACCTACTCCTATTACTATAAACATGCTCCTATTACTATAAACCTGCACCTAAAACTATCCCTATTACTATAAACCTGCTCCTAATACTATTAACCTGCTCCATTACTATAAACCTGCCCTATAACTATAAACCTGCCCTATTACTATAAACTTGCTCCAATTACTATAAACTTGCTCCTATTACTATAAAACCTGCTCCATTGCTATAAACCTGCTCCTATTACTATAAACCTGCCCTATTACTATAAACCTGCCCCTAGTACTATAAACCTGCCCCTATTACTATAAACCGCCCCTATTACTATAAACCTGCCCCTAGTACTATAAACCTGCCCCATTACTATAAACCTGCCCCTATTACTATAAACCTGCTCCCTATTACTATAAACCTGCCCTATTACTATAAACCTGTCCTATTACTATAAACCTGCCCTATTACTATAAACCTGCCCTATTACTATAAACCTGCTCCTATTACTATAAACCTGCTCCTATTACTATAAACCTGCCCTAATTCTATAAGCCTGCCCTATTACTATAAACCTGCCCCTGTTACTATAAACCTGCCCCAGTTACTATAAACCTGCCCCTGTTTACTATAAACCTGCCCCTGTTACTATAAACCTGCCCGTTACTATCCCAAACCTGCCCGTTACTACTAAACCTGCCCGTTACTATAAACCTGCCCCTGTTACCATAAACCTGCACCTATTACCATAAACCTGCTCCTATTACTATAAACCTGCCCTATTACTATAAACTCCCAGCCTAATACTATAACACCGCCCCTATTCTATAAACCTGCCTATACAATAAACTGCTCCTATTACTATAAACCTGCCCTATTAAAACTTAAAACCTGCTCCTATTACTATAAACCTGCCCTATTACTATAAACCTGTTACTATAAACTACCCTATTACTATAAACCTGCCCTATTACTATAAACCTGCCCCTATTACTCCTGTCCCTATTACTACTATAAACCTGCTCGTATTAACTATAAACCTGCCCCATACTTAATAAACCTGCTCCTGATTACTATTAAACCTGCTCCTATTACTATAACCTGCTCCTGATTACTATAAACCTGCTCCTAGTACTATAAACCTCCCTATTACTATAACGCTCCTATACTAAACCTGCTTCCTATTACTATAAATCTGGCTCCTATTACTATAAACCTGCCCCATGTACTATAAACCTGCCCCGTATGTAACTATAACCTACATCCTATACTAACTGCCCCTATTACTATAAACCTGCCCCCTATTACTATAAACCTTGCCCTAACTAGCTATAAACCTGCCCTATTACTATAAACCTGCCCTATTACCATAACCTGCTCCTATTACTATAAACCTGCCCTATTACTATAAACCTGCCCGATTACACTGACCTACTTGCCCTACTACCTATACAACCTGCCCTATTACTAATCAAACCCTGCCTCTATTACAATAAACCTGCCCTCTACTCACGCCCTATGTACTATAAACCTGTCTTTTACTATAAACCTTCCACTCCTTTATTAAAATTACCCTATTACTATAACCTCGCTCCTATTACTATAAACGCCCCTATTACTCCCTGTCCTATTACTACTATAAACCTGCTTGCTATACCGCCCCTCTGCCTATTATATATAACGCATATTACAAAACTGCTCTATTACTATAAAACCTTTACATACTGCTCCTATACTATAAGCCTTGCTCCTCTATATACGCCTTACTTAATATAACTGAACTATTAAAAAACCTGCTCCTATTAACTATAAACCTGCTCCTATTACTATAAAACCTCCCCTATACTATAAAACCTGCCTTATCATAATATAAACCTGCCCTATTTCACTATAAACCTGCTCCTATTACTATAACATGCCCCTATTACTTATAACATGCCCCTATTCCTATAAACTGCGTTGACATTAACTGCTCCTATACTATAAACCCATGCCCTATACATAAACCTGCCCCTTACTATAAAACCTGCCTATTACTATTAAACTCCCTATTCAAATAACGCTCGCTCTATTACTATAAACCTGCCCTATACTATAAAACTACCCTATTACTATAAACCTGCTCCTATTACTATAAACCTGCCCCTATTACTCCTGTCCCTATTACTACTATAAACCTGCTCGTATTACTATAAACCTGCCTATACTATAAACTGCTACTATACTATATAAAACCTGCTCCTATTACTATTAAACCTGCTCCTACTATAACCTGCCCATATATAAACCCTGCTCCTATTACTATAAACCTGGCTCCTATTACTATAAATCTGCTCTTACTATAAACTGCCCTATACTAAAACTGCCTTCTATAAACCTGCCCTAGTACTATAAACCTGCCCCTAGTACTATAAACCTGCCCCTATTACTATAAACCTGCCCTATTACTATAAACCTGCTCTAGTACTCTAAACCTGCCCTATAATAAAAACTACCTATTACTATAAACCTGCTCCATTACTATAAACCTGCCCTATTACTCCTGTCCCTATTACTACTATAAACCTGACTGTATTACTATAAACCTGCCCTATTACTATAAACCTGCCCTATTACTATAAACCTGCTCCTATTACTATAAACCTGCCCTATTACTATAAATCTGCTCCTATTACTATAAACCTGCTCTATTACTATAAACATGCCCCTATTACTATAAACCTGCTCCTAGTACTATAAACCTGCTCCTAGTACTATAAAACCTGCCCCTAGTACTATAAACCTGCCCCTAGTACTATAAACCTGCCCCATGTACTATAAACCTGCCCCTATTACTATAAACCTGCTCCTATTACTATAAACCTGCCCTATTACTATAAAACTACCTATTACTATAAACCTGCCCCTATTACTCCTGTCCCTATTACTACTATAAACCTGCTCGTTACTATAAACCTGCCCTATTACTATAAACCTGCTCCTATTACTATAAACTCGTGCTCCTATTACTATAACCTGCTCCTATTACTATAAACCTGCCCCTATTACTATAAACCTGCCCTATTACAATAAACCTGCTCCTATACTATAAACCTGCCCTATTACTATAAAACTACCTCATTACTATAAACCTGCTCCTATTACTATAAACCTGCCCCTATTACTTCCTGTCCCTATTACTACTATAAACCTCTCTACCGCTACTATAAACCTGCCCTATACTCATAACCTGCTCCTTATTACTATAAACCATGCTCCATTACTATAACCCTGCTCCTATTGTACTATAAACCTGTCTCCTATTACTATAAACCTGCCCTATTACTATAAACTGCTCTATTACTATTAAACCCTGCTCCTATTACTTATAAACCTTTCCCTGCTCATCATATAAACTGCTCCCTAGTATAACCTGCTCTATTACTAAAAACTCCATGCTCCTATGTACTACTAATGACCCCTATACTATAAATCACTGCCCCTAGTACTATAAACCTGCCCCTAGTACTATAAACCTGCCCCATTACTATAAACCTGCTCTAATTCTATAAGCCTGCCCTATTGCTATAAACCTGCCCTGTTACTATAAAACCTGCCCGTTACTATAAACCTGCCGTTCATAAACCTGCCCCTGATTCCTATAAAACCTGTCCATCCTGTTCCTATAAACCTGCCCTATTACTATAAACCTGCTCCTATTACTATAAACCTGCCCCATTACTATAAACCTGCCCCATTACTATAAACCTGCCCTATTACTATAAACCTGCCCTATTACAATAAACCTGCCCTATACTATAAACATACCCTATTACTATAAACCTGCTCCTATTACTATAAACCTGCCCTATTACTCCTGTCCCTATTACTACTATAAACCTGCTCATATTACTATAAACCTGCCCTATTACATAACCTGCGTCCTATTACTATAAACCTGCCTACTTAACCGCTCTATACTATAAAACCTGCTCCTATTACTATAAACCTGCTCTGTTATACTATAAACCTGCTTCTATTATTACTATAAACCTGCCCTATTACCATAAACCTGCTCCTATTACTATAAACCTGCCCATTACATAAACCTCCTTACTATAAACCGCCCTATTACTATAAACCTGCTCTATTACTATAAAACATGCCCCTATTACTATAAACCTGCTCCTATTACTATAAACCTCTGCTCCTATTACTATAAACCTGCCCCTATTACCCTGTCCCTATTACACTACTATAAACCTGCTCGTATTACTATAAACCTGCCCTATTACTATAAACCTGCCCTATTACTATAAACTCTGCTCCTATTACTATAAACCTGCTCCTATTTACTTAAACCGCTCCATTACTATAACCTGCTCCATTACTATAAACCTGCTCCTGTTACTATAAATCTGCTCCTATTACTATAAACCTGCTCTATTACTATAAACCTGCTCCTATTACTATAAACCTGCCCTATTACTATAAAACCTGCCCTATTACTATAAACCTGCTCCTATTACTATAAACCTGCTCCTATTACTATAAACCCTGCTCCTATTACTAAAACCTGCTCCTATTTACTATTAAACCTGCCCCTATTACTATAACCTGTCCTATTACATAAAATCTGCTCCTATTACTATAAACCTGCCCCTATTACTATAAATCTGCTCCTATTACTATAAACTGCTCCTATTACTATAAATCTGCTCCTATTACTATAAACATGCCCTATTACTATAAGCACATAACCTGCTCCTATTACTATAAACCTGCTCCTATTACTATAAATCTGCTCCTATTACTATAAACCTGCTCTATTACTATAAAACAGGCCCCTATTAATATTAAATCTGCCCTATTACTATAACACCTGCCCCTATTACTATAAACTGCTCCTATTACTATAAACCTGCTCCTATTACTATAAACCTGCCCCTATTACTATAAACCTGCTCCTATTACTATAAACCTGCCCTATTACTATAAACCTGCCCTATTACTATAAACCTGCCCCTATTACTATAAACCTGCTCCTATTCCTATTACTATAAACCTGCTCCTATTACTATAAACCTGCCCCTATTCCTGTGCTATAAAAAGTGGGAGGGTGGAAAACACATTTTGTTGGGTTTTTTTGCCCACGCTTTGTTCCTTTGCCACTAACCGAACACCGAGCATCCAGTCCAACCCAGTCCTTACCTAGGGTATAAGCGGTGAAGTTTAGCAATCCAGCCAGGATCCAAACCCAGCTAGGGACATGGTGGTGACCTGGAGCTGCACAAGAAATACAAAAGGGTGGAATGGCTTAGATATACCCACATGAAACAGATAAATAGCACAACACAAATATAGGAATGTAGGGACGTGCAGTACTACTGGAGGATAAGGGACCCCGAGGTTTACACCCACATTCAATAGCGTTAATGCAATGTGAGTCAGGACAATAACAGAACTAAATGGAATTCTACATATTATTATTGGGTACAGAGAACTATATCCTAAATATTCCATTATATGACAGCAAAGTAAAGATTCTCCCTATGCACAGTCTGAGGACATTCCTACAAGTCTAGTCCAGGACAATCTGCAGGTAGTTCTATGTATTGGTGGGTCCCGTTACTTGATAAAAACTCTCTGTGGCAGCAGCCTACACAGCACAGTGTGTTGGTCTTGTGGATCCCAGGTTATGTGGGGCTCCTATACCTATAAGGACATTGGTTGCTGACCAACAAGCTGCCATGTCTGGACAATGCAGACTTGATGTTGGCAATGGGAACGGGATTGTTCCATTAATACTGAAAATACACATCGGACTCCTTGGATTTCTCCAGCCCAAATGCTAGAAATCTCCCCGATTGGTCCACAACACAGTCCAATCACAGATAACCTTACCTGAGGCATAAAAGTCTGGATCGAAGAAAGCCATGACTAGGAAGTTAACAACCAGAAGGAGAAACCCGCTAAAGGTGATGAGGTTTGGCGCCAACCATGAGGGGAAGAACTATGGAATGGAAGATATAATGTATTGGGTTACTTTATTGTAGACATAATTAGTCTGGGTTAGGAGGAAAAAGTCTTTAAAAAAGGTTAGAAAAAACTTGTTGAAGGGTATCTCCACTGGAAATAAAAAATGTTGGCATTTAGTTTTATTGAAGAACAGGAGGTAAAGGAGCTGTGTCTTACCTCCCATTCTTCAATAAAACCTGCAGAAGCCAGGAGAGAAGGTAAGGTACTTACCCGATTGATCGCTCCTCCGCATAGTCTGACAGGACCCGACAGACTGTCTTCTATGCACATGCACATTCACACATATTGTTCTATATATATATGCTCTAATTTTTTTCCATGTTGACAAGAATCAGGGAGTCGATCAAGAGGACAATTCAAGTTCCAGTATAGATATTCACAAGAGCACACTTACCTTTACTATAGAGTTCCAAAATGGGTGCATCACATACAGGGAGAGGGGGTTGGTGTCCACTGCGCTGTACTGTAACACAAAACAATATGGACGTTACGGAATTATAATGAAACAAGTTAGGGTTAAATAAAAGCCTGCAGTCTTTCCTTTTAAATGAACCCTGGATCTCCCCGTCTCTTTTGTAGCCATCCCACAATAAGTAATACACAAACTAAAAACCCACTTGTTTGTTAAAGGAGAACTAAACCCAAATTTTTACACTCCAGAACCTGAACATATACCGTACTCTCTAAAAACACCAATAAACAGTAAAATAGTTACCACTTGGATGAAACAATTGTACATGTACAGTGACTGGCCACACCCCTGATCTCACACATGCTCATTTACCTATTCTGTCCTGTAAAAGGATTGGCTAGAGGCTACTAGTGGGTGTGACCAACTGTGACAAGTTCCTGCAGTATCTTAGGACTGAGCATGTGTAAAGAACATACTGGTCAGTGACCACACTGGGTGATACTGGAACACTGGGAAATAAGACATGTTAGAAAGGTCAATTTCCCAACAACCATATCAAAATGAGAGGTGAGACACTGATTACAGCTTTTATTTCAAGGAGATCTGCATTTTAATTCAATGTTGTTCTGAGGCTTTAGTTGTCCTTTAAAACTAAACCTACAGTGTGGTAGGCCACATCTACATGCAAGTTTTACCCCATATTGGTATTGCATGTGGGATAGGGGCTTCGATTTTAAGCTCTTTGGGCAGGGTCTGATGTGAATAGATAAACACTGCAAGATGCAAAGCGTCAAAAAGAATAAATAATGTTTAGCTGTTACAATACATTATATTTCTTCCCAGTGTATAACCAGTAAGAGAAACTAGAAAACAGAATATGCATTAGATAGTATAGATAGAATAAACGTTCCAGCTTGTATCACAATAATCTCTCCAGGTTAGATAATAACATGATCATGACACGGACCCTGAACACATTGGAAGGTCTCCCATTAATCACCATGTCAAGGGTTTCAAATGAACTACTAGACAGGAAATGAAACCGGTTATCGGTGTCTATAAAACAGATGAACTGGATACATTAACCCTTACCAATATAGCGCCCCCTTACCGGTAATTATGATCGAGAAAAGTTTATACATATAGACGGGAAACAGGTGAACAAACTCCAAAGATATTTTTGACTGACAGATCTACCAATATTTCATATATTACCAATATGTGCAATCTATTAGTTAACCACTTTTGTCCATAATTACCAATTCAGTTCAAAATATCCCACTGGGACGATTGTGGTGGCCCAAATATCGATCCATGCGTACACCACTTCCAGGATTGGCTGTATACACCACTTCCAGGATTGGCTGTATACACCACTTCCAGGATTGGCTGTCTTACCCCACTTCAAGGATGGCTGTCACACCACTTCCAGGATTGGCTGTATACACCACTTCCAGGATTGGCTGTATACACCACTTACAGGATTCGCTGTATACACTACTTACAGGATTCGCTGTATACACCACTTACAGGATTCGCTGAAAAAAATGATAAAATGTATTTACTTTATAAACGATATACTGTAGTTACTTTGTGAACTATTTACTGTATTGTATAAACTATTTCCTGAATTTACTGTATAAACTACAGTATCTGTTGAACTATATACTGGATTTATTGTATAAACTATTTACTGTATGAACCATTTTCTTTATTTACTGTTTAAAGGACAACTCCACCCTCATAAGAACATCTTTTAGAAAGAATGGCCTCTTTAAAATATGTTGATATATCATACTTTGTCCTATGAATTCATTACTGTATGCCTGCTATGCTTCTGGATGCCTCATGGAAACTGAGCAATTTAGAAACCTGTACTGAGCCTGTACTGAGCCTGGGCATGCTCAGAAGAGGCAGACAGGGGATTAACATTCAGCCATTGGCTGTGATGTCAAGTGTCAAATCCATAACTGACAGTTACTAACTGGAAGAACCAGGAAGCAGAAACAGGGGAAACAGGACATTGTGCAGGATTTCAGGTTAGACTTATATATTTCACATTTCAAACTATTACCGTTTAGGGTTTTAGGGGGTGATTTACCTGTAAGTTTTCATTTTAGGGCTGGACTTGCCCTTTAAGACCAGAGTGATCATGTGATGAGACAGGCAGTTATCTTCCAGGGCTATTACCCATAGAAATAGTAATTGCTTAACTTAACTGCAGATTACCGGTAAATGCTAAAAGCTCAATTATTGTTGCGGTTTAAAGTATAAGCAAACATTGACACAAATTAAATAAGCCTGGGGATGGCAGGCTGTTGTAAAAACCATAATATGGAATAAAGTGTGGGGCACTGCATGTGACTTTAACCTTCATGATCCTAGAGAGTACTGGAAATAATACAACACATTCAGGGAGATTCAATAAAAATTCTTATTGTTAAAAATGGTGCTAATTTTGCCCCAACCAATCATATTATTTAACATTTGAAAGCTAACATTGGTTGGGGCAAAATTAGCACCATTTTTAACAATAAGAGATTTAATTGAATAACCCCGAGTATTTATAACCTCACGCCCTTCTCAATGTCGGTGCTCAGCTATGGTGAGTAAACTGCAAAAACCATTTTAATAGACTACAGCATGTGTGTGCAGGTTCATAGCACTGAGAAGATCTGGGACATTTAAATGTAATACAATGTGGATAACCAATCACAAAAAATGTAGGGGGTATAATGGAAGGAAGGTAATACAATGTGGACAACCAATCACAATAGAGGAAGTGGGTATAATGGAAGGAAGGCTTGGAATAAACCACACAAGGATGAATGGGGCAATGACCTCTTAAGTTCATGTCATTTCCCAAGATAGCAGCTTCCAGCAGTATTGGCTGTGCACACTCTCATTGACAGAAACATGGGAACATGAAATATCCAATAACACTGCAGTAACGTTTTTGTCCATGTGCAATGTTTATTTATTAACATTAGGGCCTCGGCAGGGAGTCAAGTTAAAATGAAACTCCATTTCTGTTTACTGCTGTTCTAATACAAGCCTGTGCGTAGCTTAATTTAGTTTATGCAAGCAGCGCGATAAGCCAAAGGACGTCTCCCTCCCTAAGGGTCACACTACAGTTTGCAGCCACAGCATATCCTGCATTTTTACCATTGCTAAATTGTAAGGTGATGAAACCTAAAGCCGGACACAGATCTCAACATTAGGTCATTTAGCCTGTCAGTAAGCACATTAGCGGTCAATGAGACATCACATGGGAGAACCTTTATTCCTTCCAGTTCCACCAAGTGTACCTAGCATTTCCCTTTATCTAAGGAGGATCATGTTAAAATGGCTTCAATTACCCCAAGCACCCCCACTCCTAACCTGCAATAGCTGAAAGATGTAGGACAAACCTTTCTTCCCCTCTGCCTCTGAAAAGTTTTCCACCTACTCTACAGGCTTTCTGAGCTTGCACACGTGCAGAGGAGGCAGCTAGGGAAATAGAATTCAGTCATTGGCTGTGATGTGAACTGTCATATCCATGACTGACAGCCTGCTAACCGAATCAAGAAGTAGAAAGAGGGGTAACGATAATGGGTAACACTTACACAATATGGGGCTAAAACGCAAACCCCTCGAGTCAATCATGTACACAGGGTGGCACAGGGCTACAGGTCTTAAACCATTCCCCGTAGGTCTATTTGTTTTTGCCAGTTCTCTTGTTATTGATGGGTTTTGACCCCTTAAACAAACAACTGATACACTGGAATTTTACGTTGGTTCCAATTGTGGGTTTTTAAACTTTTAGGTCAATCTTATGACATCATCAGAATAAGGAGCTGCAAGGCCACACCCACAAACATAGGGTATTCTATAAAAGGATGTAAATTGGCATTTGCTGCAGATGCTGTGGGCAGATGGAGGATCTTGTGGATTAACATATTAAAATGAAGCTCCCTATTGTAAAAGTTAATGAGATGGGGTGAAGCATTTTCATGAAACCAGATCTTGCTGCCTGGCCCTTTAATATTTAAAGGCCACAATGGCCGACCTGCAAACGCATTTAGTTTCCTGTCTGGCAAATATTGACACTTTAGGATGTGATAACCTCAAGGCAAAGATAAAAAAACACCGAAGTTCAGTTCACATAAACAAATGTGGAACAATTCACATATAATCTCCCCATTACTTCAAGCTGCTAGAAAGCCATTCAGGTCATGAATAGCACTTCACCAATGGGACTTTACCCCACGTGACTATAACCATGCTTACGTGGGTAATGGTTGGATATAGCATGGTGCTTATATCCTAACTCTCATGGTCTACAATGGGGAGCTGTCCAGATGGCTGCAAGTTTAACAATCCCAGATCTACATAAACCCCTCGATCCACTGTACAGGACAAAAATGTAAAAGGAATGGTGTAATATTCAGTCAATGTGATGTGAATACACATAGATTTACCTATTAGGAGATATTAAAGGGTAACTAAAACAAATAACTAAACTATCTAGACTAGACAAGTTTTAAGGTGGGTACAAACCATACAATTCTTCCTCCTGGCCGACCGATCGAGGCTTCCGACTGGTCAGCCAGGAGGAAGGACTGTTGGTCGCAGCAAAAGCAGCATCGTCTGACAGTTGTGGTTTTCCGAACCGTCCAATCGTGGTTTTGTCCGATTTGGACAAAGGAACGGTCAGGGAATGGTCAGCGAGTAACCTTGGCCGCTATACAATAATTCGTCCCGACCAACCGAAACATTGAAATGTTGAATTATTGTATGGTGTGTACCGAATTATTGTATTATTGTATGGCCGAATTACTGTATGGTGTGTACCCAGCATTATAGAGCTGAACACAATTAGATCCTATCCATCAGCTCATCTCACAATGGCACTCAATGCCCTAAGCCACTTGCATAATAGCACATATATTGATGGACAAGCTGCACAGATCCAACCACTAGTCCCTTGGGCACAATGACTTGATTACAGAGGAAATCACATAGCCCGTGTTTTCCTGTTGGATGATTTGTTGCTGTATATCTATACTATAGCAATAGATACTACTCCGACCTTTTTTTCAAACATAAAATGTCATCCAGCAGTAGTTAAAAATGGCCATGCTGGCAGCTCTCTACATGTCCTCCTGTGTGCACATGTGCACTCGTGTTAAGCTGGGTACACAAAGTACAGATTTTTGAAAGATGACAGATGATCTGCAAGATCAAAGATCAGGATACACACAGTCCCAAGCGTTCTCCCTATATACCCGGCATATACACGGCATAGGGGGAACGTTCGGGACTGTGTGTTTCCCTCGACCGCGGCCGAATCCCTCTATAGGGAGACTACTTTTTGTTTTGTTTTTTCCCTGAATGACTACTCAGCAGACTCAAATGGTATCGGAGCTTTATTGCTAGTGTGTGTACCTATTAAGAGATGGGTTGAGTGTCTGAGTACTTGACAGGTGTGGTGGAGGGCATCCTTGTGGCAATATTGTAAGTACACTGAAGCTGGGTACACACTGTAACAATCTTCCACATTCTGTCAGTCACCTTTGAAAGATGTGAGTACACAGTCAGGAGCATTCTCCCTATATAAAGTATATATAAAGTATAGGGAGAACGTTGTGACCGCCATACTCCCTATATAAAGTATAATATAAGTATAGAGAGGACGTTAGTGACCGCCATACTCCCTATATAAAGTATATATAAGTATAGAGAGAACGTTAGTGACCGCCATACTCCCTATATAAAGTATATATAAAGTTATAGGGAGAACGTTAGTGACCGCCATACTCCCTATATAAAGTATATATAAAGTATAGGGAACGTTAGTGACCGCCATACTCCTATATAAAGTATATATAAAGTATAGGGAGAACGTTAGTGACCGCCATACTCCCTATATAAGTATATTAAGTATAGGGAGAACTTAGTGACCGCCATACTCCCTATTAAAGTATATATAAAGTTAGGGAAAACGTTAGTGACGGCCATACTCCCTATATAAAGTAATAGGAAGAACGTGGTGACGGCCGTACTCCCTATAAAGTATATATAAAGTATAGGGAACATTAGTGACCGCCATACTCCCTATATAAAGTTATATAAATATAGAGAGACGTAGTGACTGCCGTACTCCCTATATAAAGTTATATAAGTATAGAGAGAACATTAGTGACTGCCGTACTCCCTATATAAGTACATATAAAGTATAGGGGGAACGTTAGTGACCGCCATACTCCCTATATAAAGTATATATAAGTATAGGGAGAACGTTAGTGACCGCCATACTCCCTATTAAAGTATGAGAGAAACTTAGTGACGGCCGTACTCCCTATATAAAAGTATAGAGAGAAACGTTGTGACCGCCATACTCCCATTAAAGTATATAAAAGTATAGGGAGAACGTTATGTGACCGCATACTCCCTATATACAGTATATATAAAGTATAGAGAGAACTTTAGTGACCGCCATATTCCCTATATAACGTATATAAAAAGTATAGGAGAAAACGTTATTGACCGCCATACTCCCTATATAAGTATAGGGAGATTGTGATCGTAGGCAGTATGGCAGTCACGACAGACGACTCCCATGCTTTAGTAGAAGAGACCGATGTTTCTGATACCAAACATTGTGGGCATCGGAAAGGTTGTTTCACTCATCAAAAAACGTTAGCGATATAAGGCCAATCCCATCTGTACCGGTGGGATTGGTCCGTATCATAAATGGTGTACCAAGGGGTAGTGCCTAGTAATGTTTCTTCTTCAGGGTACAGTGACCTTTAAATATGGAAATGAGAATTACTTCTGTTTACAGGGTTAAGGACATAAACAGACGGGTGCTGATTAGTGGAATACGAGTGTTTTATCTAATAAATATCTAGTAGAGTAGTGATGACAGCCATGTGATACAGACTATGTGATAGGTCAGTTATAGCACGTGATAACAAAGTTCTAAAGATTCGCGATGTGACACGGTCAACAAAGGCTTCATTAGGTAAAAAACGGTCCACCTCCAATTCAATATAGGAGGAGGGACTGGGGTAAATGGGAAACTGTGGAGAAATGTATCGCAATGGAGATTGCGTTTTGCAAAGCTAGATTGCATCTGAAAGAGCCGTTATCGTTGCTACATTGGTGCGCAGTTGCGGACACAGTTAGTGCTGCTATTGTGTCTTAAAATTCACGTATCCGGTTGGTACAACAGTTAACGTGATTTAAAGGCACAAACAGTCGAAACGGCTCTAGGTACAAAGCCCTGGTGGCGTTCACTATTGGATAGTGGATTGAATCACTGGCACAAAAGAAGTGAATGCGAAAGAGTTTAGTCCATGGACAGAATTACAGAGCCAGCGGATAGGGACCTGTTGGAGCAGACACACCTGAAACGCCAAGTCTCAAAGGTCACAAAGTATCAGAATGAATTAAGGAACAAAGGACACTGATCATATTTAAAGTTTAAATTGTAAGAGGGCCCTTAGGCTTGTACACATGAGCTATATCTGTCCCCGAGCAAGCGCTCAGCAGGACAAATTATTGTGGTTGCGCATGTGCCGCCACCACAGAGCGCGCACACTGTTTGATCCCATGGGGACCGCAGATCGGCCTGACTTACCAACGGAACCAAATGACCGAGCGCGGTCATGGCCAGCCCCCACACCATCAGATATTTCCAGCCAACCGAGCGATCCACGTCACTATCTGTCGGTTGGCCAAAACATCTGCTGGTGTGTACCCAGCCTTAGTTATTGCAAATTACTAACCAAACCCTTTCAATCTACTTTGTATCTATTTTCTATTGCATTTTTAGAAAGTGGCGAATCACAAACACTGGGATTATACTGGGATCGTCCACACACCCCCAGAACTGAATTCCTTTCGCTGCTCTACAATGGGAGCAGTGTTACAGCTACAGATTCGCCGGTGCGCCCACAATCCTAAGGCAACGTGCGAGAAAAGCGCACAAGTTATCACGCGCACATACGATCCGCAAAACGGGAGAATGTTGGCGTGGGAGAAATCGCGGCACCGTGGCTTAGCCCTAAGAAAAAGAATAGAGAAAGCGGTAAGACTGCTTTAACGCCATAGGCCTAGCAATTGTACAACACAAGGAGATCACCAGACCTCAGCCATCAATCCAAGAGGCACAGCAGGTCGCAGCCCAGTATATAACACCCTGGAGGGTCATTAAGAATAAATGTATCCCCTACTGTAAATTATAAGGATATAACAGGCCAGTGGACAGTTATACGATTCAGAGAAATTTCCTGTGCACTATAATCATTAATAACTGCAAGTTATAAGTCCCTAGGGAGACATGTGACTATGTTAAAGACACAAGTCCACATGCTTAATGACACAGATCAAATAACTTTATATTGGAACAATCAATGAACACCCAAAGTACTAAGTGCGCCTTTGTGTGCGTATAGACAAGTAAAACGTGTGACAAGCAATGATAATCTATCCGGCACTGTCTGTTTGGCAGCACATGTTGTGCACACAGACCCAGTAACGATATACAGATATGATATGTTAGATTTATAGAAGCATGGAAAATATACATATGGGATCAATGGCAGAGAACACAATACACCGAGGTAAAAGCAAATTAAGGACATTACTGACAGGCAGGAGATCAGTCACTACTTAAACGTCACATACCATTAAAGTGATAAGTATGAATGGAATTCTACTGTTTACATCCTTGTGCCTTATTGCCTACAGGTCCACAAGGAAGTCATAGGGCTAATGATTCTTTACAAGTCATTCTGATTGAGAAACCATCGGATACTAGCGAACTCTTCAGAACTACATTTCAAGTCCAGTTGTCTAATTGAATCAACAGATTACCATGACTGGATGAATGAGAACCTCACAAGCTAGGCAATGAATGAAAGAAATGGTTGTATGCCGTTTAACTACACATTATGTGCAGGGGCTCCCTATAGGAATGTTATAGAATTTCCAATATAGTAACCAGATAGAGATCAGTGACACTTTATCATCTAGGGATCTGGCAGATACAATTGGAAGAAAAAAGCAAACAGTCACCATAACCCAACAAAGTAATACACACGGTGAATATTACATGACACTGACAGGTACTACACACGGGTGAATATTTACATAGGAATCACAAGTGACGTACTACTACCGGGGAATCTTTACATGGTTATGAATCAGAAAGGTAAGGGACAGTTACTACACACGGGGATCTTTACATGGTTATGAATCAGAAAGGTAAGGGACAGGTACTACACACGGGGAGATCTTTACATGGTTAGAATCAGAAAGGTAAGGGACAGGTACTACACACGGGGAGTCTTTACATGTTATGATCAGAAGGTAAGGGACAGTACTACAACACACGGGAGATCTTTACATGGTTATGAATCAGAAAGGTAAGGGACAGGTACTACACACGGGGAGATCTTTACATGGTTATGAATCAGAAAGGTAAGGGACAGGTACTACACACGGGGAGATCTTTACATGGTTATGAATCAGAAGGTAAGGGACAGGTACTACACACGGGAGATCTTTACTGGTTATGAATCAGAAGGTAAGGGACAGGTACTACACACGGGGAGATCTTTACATGGTTATAATCAGAAAGGTAAGGGACAGTACTACACACGGGGAGATCTTTACATGGTTATGAATCAGAAAGGTAAGGGACAGGTACTACTACACACGGGGAGATCTTTACATGTTATGAATCAGAAAGGTAAGGGACAGGTACTACACACGGGGAGATCTTTCCATGGTTATGAATCAGAAAGGTAAAGGGACAGGACTACAACACGGGGAGATCTTTACATGGTTAGAATCAGAAAGGTAAGGGACAGGTACTACACACGGGGAGATCTTTACATGGTTACTGAATCAGAAAGGTAAGGTGACAGGTACTACACACGGAGATCTTTACATGGAATGAATCAGAAAGGTAAGGGACAGGTACACACACGGGGAGATCTTTACATGTAATGAATCAGAAAGGTAAGGGCACGGTAACACACGGGGAGATCTTTACATGTAATGAATAGAAAGTAAGGACAGGTACTACACACGGGGAGATCTTTAACATGGTAATGAATCAGAAAGGTAAGGGACAGGTACACACACGGGGAGATCTTTACATGGTAATGATCGAAAGGTAAGGGACAGGTACTACACACGGGGAGATCTTTACATGGTAATGAATCAGAAAGGTAAGGGACAGGTTCACACCGGGGAGATCTTTACATGGTATGAATCAGAAAGGTAGGACAGGTACTACTACACACGGGGAGATCTTTACATGGTAATGAATCAGAAAGGTAAAGGACAGGTACTACACACGGGGAGATCTTTACATGGGAATGATGGTAAAGGTCAGTGACAGGTACCATACACGGGGGATATCTTTACATGGGACGGATGGGAAAGTCAGTGACAGGTACCATACACGGGGAGATCTTACATGGGACGGATGGGAAAGGTCAGTGACAGGTACCATACACGGGGATATCTTTACATGGGACGGATGGGAAAGGTCAGTGACAGGTACCATCACGGGGAGATCTTTACATGGGACGGATGGGAAAGGTCAGTGACAGGTCCCACACACGGGGAGATCTTCACATGGGACGGATGGGAAAGGTCATGACAGATACCACACCGGGGAATCTTACATGGGAATGATGGGAAAGGTCAGTGACAGGTACCACTGGATGAATCGGAAGGAACTGACAGGTACCACACACGGGGAGATCTTTACATGGGAATGATGGGAAAGGTCAGTGACAGGTACCACATGGGATGAATCGAAAGGTAACTGACAGGTACCACACACGGGGAGATCTTTACATGGGACAGTTGGGAAAGGTCAGTGACAGGTACCACACACGGGTAGATCCTTATATATTTATCTCTATATGTGAATTGCCTTATCTTCCCTTTCCCAGCAGCCCTTGCAGTCTGTCCCATTATATATATATATATATATATTACACATTGTACAGGGATCCACATCCCTTACCTTGTACTTGTCGAAGCCGGCCAGCTGGTCGGGGCTCACGTACTCCCAGGCCATGGCGGAGATGCCGGTGTCCGATGGTGAATAGGGAGAGACGCCGGGTGCGTGGATCATGGGAGGGAAAGGGGCGGGGCAGCTCGTGCTCAGTTTGCCGTGACGTCATGTCCGGGCCGGTCTCAACCTTCAGTTGTAAAGAGAGAGAGTGGAGGGGGCGGAAATCGGCTGATCGCCGAATGACACGCCCACCGTTATTTTGATTGACGTGTCCTTTGGGAAGGGGTGGGAGTGGAGGAGGGGCGGGGTCATCCTGGGTGAAGGGAGATGATTTTGTTACAGAACTACAATTCCCAGCAGTCCACGAGTTCAGTGGTGTGGAGAGTGGAAGTGATAGTAGGTCTCCAACATCTAGATTTATCTCTACTCACATGCACATTGGTTCCTTACAGCTACAACTCCCAGCATCCCATTTAGAGCGTTAAAGGGGAAGTGGGGGATTAGACTTTTTTTGTCTGGCTGAGCTGCCCATTGACATTGCTGTGTGTGGGTAATAATGTAGCCATAAGCAAGATGGAAATCTCTGACAACCACACACACCCCGCCACTCTACCCCCCCAGACACACCCCGCCACTCTACTACTCCCCAGATACACACACATTCCGCCACTCAACCCCCAACTCCCCACAACAACGTTCTCCCTATACTTTATATATACTTTATATAGGGAGAATGCTCCTGACTGTGTACTCACATCTTTCAAAGGTGACTGACAGAATGTGGAAGATTGTTACAGTGTGTACCCAGCTTCATTGTTACTTACAATATTGCCACAAGGATGCCCTCCACCACACCCTGTCAAGTACTCAGACACTCAACCCATCTCTTAAGCTAGGTACACACACTAGCAATAAAGCTCCGATACCATTTGAGTCTGCTGAGTAGTCATTCAGGGAAAAAACAAAAAGTAGTCTCCCTATAGAGGGATTCGGCCGCGGTCGAGGGAAACACACAGTCCCGAACGTTCCCCCTATGCCGTGTATATGCCGGGTATATAGGGAGAACGCTTGGGACTGTGTGTTTCCCTCGACCGCGGCCGAATCCCTCTATAGGGAGACTACTTTTTGTTTTTTCCCTGAATGACTACTCAGCAGACTCAAATGGTATCGGAGCTTTATTGCTAGTGTGTGTACCTAGCTTAAGAGATGGGTTGAGTGTCTGAGTACTTGACAGGGTGTGGTGGAGGGCATCCTTGTGGCAATATTGTAAGTAACAATGAAGCTGGGTACACACTGTAACAATCTTCCACATTCTGTCAGTCACCTTTGAAAGATGTGAGTACACAGTCAGGAGCATTCTCCCTATATAAAGTATATATAAAGTATAGGGAGAACGTTAGTGACCGCCATACTCCCTATATAAAGTATATATAAAGTATAGAGAGGACGTTAGTGACCGCCATACTCCCTATATAAAGTATATATAAAGTATAGAGAGAACGTTAGTGACCGCCATACTCCCTATATAAAGTATATATAAAGTATAGGGAGAACGTTAGTGACCGCCATACTCCCTATATAAAGTATATATAAAGTATAGGGAGAACGTTAGTGACCGCCATACTCCCTATATAAAGTTATATAAAAGTATATATAAAGTTATAGGAGAACGTTAGTGCGCCATCCCCTATAACTCTACTATATAAGTAGTATATATAAAAGTATAGGGAAAACGTTAGTGAGCCATACTCCCATATAAAGTATAAAGAAGTGTGAGGAACGTTAGTGACGGCGTACTCCCTAATAAAGTATATATAAAGTATGGGAGAACGATTAGTGACCGCCATACTCCCTATATAAAGTATAATATAAAGTATAGAGAGAACGTTAGTGCCTGCCAAAGTCCCTATTAAAGTATAATAAAAGTATAGAGAGAACATTAGTGACTGCCGTACTCCCTATATAAAGACATATAAAGTATAGAGGGGAACGTTAGTGACCGCCCATACTCCCTAATAAAGTATATAAAGTAAGGAGAAGTTAGTGACCGCATACTCCCTATATAAAGTATAAGAGAGAACGTTGAGTGCCGGCCGTAATCCCTATATAAAAAGTATAGAGAGAACGTTAGTGACCGCCATACTCCCTATATAAAGTATATATAAGTATAGGGAGAACGTTAGTGACCGCCATACTCCCATATAAGATTATATAAAGTATAGAGAGAACTTTAGTGACCGCCATATTCCCTATCTAATACGTATATAAAAAGTATAGGAGAACGTTAGTGACCGCCATACTCTATATAAGTATAGGGAGATTGTGATCGTAGGCAGTATGGCAGTCACGGACAGACGACTCCCTATGCTTTAGTAGAAGAGACCGAATGTTTCTGATACCAAACATTTTGTGGGCATCGGAAAAGGTTGTTTCAGCCTCTAAAAACGTTAGCGATATAAGGCCAATCCCATCTGTACGGTGGGATTGGTCCTGTATCAATATAATGTGTGTACCAAGGGGTAGTGCCTAGTAAATGGTTCTCTCAGGGTACAGTGACCTTTAAATATGGAAATGAGATTACTTCTGTTTACAAGGGTTAAGGAGCAATAAACAAGACGGGTGCTGATTAGTGGAATACGAGTGTTTTATCTAGATAAAGATATCTAGGTAGAGTAGTGATGACAGCCATGTGATACAGACTATGTGATAGGTCAGTTATAGCCACGTGATAACAAAGTTCTAAAGATTCGCGATGTGACACGGTCAACAAAGGCTTCATTTAGGTAAAAAACGGTCCACCTCCCAATTCAATATATGGAGGAGGGACTGGGGTAAATGGGAAGTGTGAGAAATTTCGTCAATGAGATTGCGTTTTGCAAAGCTTAGATTGATCTGAAAGAGCCGTTATCGGTTGCTACAATTGTTGCAGTTGGGACACAGTTAAATGCTGCTATTGTGTCTTAAAATTCACGGTAGGTGGGTACAACAGTTAACGTATTTAAAGGCACCAAACAGTCGAGAACGGCTCTAGGTACAAAGCCTGGTTGGCGTTCAACATATTGGATAGGATGGATTGAATCACTGGCACAAAAAGAAGTGAATGCGAAAGAGTTTAGTCCATGGACAGAATTACAGAGCCAGCGATAGGGACCTGTTGGAGCAGACACACCTGAAACGCCAAGTCTCAAAGGTCACAAAGTATCAGAATGAATTAAGGAACAAAGGACACTGATCATAGTTAAAGTGTTAAATTGTAGAGGGGCCCTTAGGCTGTAGACACTGGAGCTATTATCTGCCCCGAGCAAGCGCTCAGCAGGGACAAATTATTGTTGGTTGCGGCAATGTGGCCGCCACCACGAGCGCGCAACCGACTGTTTGATCCCATGCGGAACCGCACGATCGGCCGTGACTTCCAACGGAACCAAATGACGAGCGCGGTCATGGCCAGTGCCCCACACCATCAGATATTTCCAGCCAACCGAGCGATCCACGTCACTATCTGTCGGTTGGCCAGAAAACATCTGCTGGTGTGTACCCACCTTAGTTATTGCAAATTACTAACCAAACCCTTTCAATCTACTTTGTATCTATTTTCTATTGCATGTTTAGAAAGTGGCGAATACACAAACACTGGGATTATACTGGGATCGTCCACCACACCCACAGAACTGAATTCCTTTCGCTGCTCTCTACAATGGGAGCAGTGTTACAGCACAGATTCCCGGTGCGCCACATCCTAGGCAACGTGCGGAGAAAAGCGCACAAGTTATCACGCGCACAACGATCCGCAAAACGCGGAGAATGTTGGCGTGGGAGAAATCGCGGCCACCGTGGCTTAGCCCTAAGAAAAAGAATAGAGAAGCGGGGGTTAAGACTGCTTTACGCCATAGGCCTAGCAATTGTACAACACAAGGAGATCACCAGACCTCAGCCATCAATCCAAGAGGCACAGCAGTCGCAGCCCAGTATATAACACCCTGGAGGGTCATTAAGAATAAAATGTATCCCCTACTGTAAATATAAGGATATAACAGGCCAGTGGACAGTTATACGATTCAGAAATTTCCTGTGCACTATAATCCATTAATACTACTGCAAGTTATAAGTCCCTAGGAGACATGTGACTAGTTAAAGACACAAGTCCACATGCTTAATGACACAGATCAAATAACTTTATATTGGAACAATCAATGAAAACCCAAAGTACTAAGTGGCGCCTTTGTGTGCTGTAGACAAGTAAACGTGTGACAAGCAAGATAATCTATCCGGCACTGTCTGTTTGGGCACACATGTTGTGCACACAAGACCCAGTAACAGATATACAGATAGATAATGATATGTTAGATTTATAGAAGCATGGAAAAATCATATGGGAATCACATGGCAGAGAACACAATACACCGAGGTAAAGAGCAAATTAAAGGACATACTGAACAGGCAGGAGATCAGTCACTACTTAAACGTCAATACCATTAAAGTGATAAGTATGAATGAATTCTACTGTTTACATCCTTGTGCTTATGCCACGTCCACAAGGAAGTCATAGGCTAATGATTTCTTGTACAAGTCATTGAATTGAGAAAGCCAGTCGATGATAGCGACACGTCTTCAGAACTACATTTCAAGTCCAGTTGATCTAATTGCATCACAGATATACATGCCCTGGGATGAATGAGAACCTTCACAAGCCATAGGGCTAATGAATGAAAGAATGGGTTGTATGCTCCTTTTAACTACCCATTAGCTGTGCATGGGGACTCCCACCCAGAATTAAGAGGATAGCACACGATATATAACCCAACTCGAGCATCAAGGTGATATTCCTTTTCTTTATCATTCTGCATTTTGTAGTCAAGCCGACCATAACACAAAGTAATCACACTGGCTAAATCGTACATAGGAACAAGGCGGTTACTACACACGGGCGAGAGTCGTTAATGGTATATGCTCTTACATGTTAGTTGATGTCAGAACAAGACGGTAAGGAAGACTCAACACGGCAGGAACGATCTATAATCAATATTACAATGGTTATGAATCGAGAAACGGTAGGGGACCAAAATAAACGGTTACACACAGGCGCGAGATCATTTGACATGGTTTATGAATCAAAAGCGTAAGGACAAGGCGTACACACACACGAGGAGAGAAGTCTATTACATGGTACTGAATCATGTACAAGGAGCGTACAGGTTATAAACACGTGGGAGATTTACAGGTTTTATGATCAGAAGAAGGGACAGGTACTACCACACGGGAACTACGCATGTGAGATCTAAAGTCAGGGACAGAGGTACTACAGGGGAGAGATCACTTTACTGGTTAGGAATCCAGAGAGTAAGGGACAAGGTATGAACAACACCGGGGAGATGCTTTACATGGGTATTGAATCAGAAAGGCTAAGGGAAGGTACTACACCGGGGACATTTTACACTGGTATATGAATCAGAAAGGTAAGGGGACAGGGGTACCTACACCACGGGGAGATCTTACATGGTTAAGAATCAGAAAGGTAAGGGACATGTAACACACCGGGAGGATCTTTACCATGGTTATGATCAAAGGTAGGACAGGTCCACACACCGGGGAGATCTTTACATGTTATTGAATCAGAAAAGGTAAGGGACAGGTACTCAACGAGATCGTAACAAGGTAGGGCAGGTACTCACCGGATCTTACATGAGATCAGAAAGTGTAACGGGACAGTACTACACACGGGCCGGAGCACACACTCTTACATGGTAATGAAATCCGAAGCGTAACAGGGACAGGATAAACACGGAGGGAGAGATAGTTTACATGGTAATGACATCAGAAAGGTAATGCCGACCAGGACTACACACGGGAGATCTTTAACATGGGTAATGAATCAGAAAAGGTAAGGGGACAGGTACTAGAACACGGGGAGATTCTTTACATGGTAATGATCAGAAAGGTAAGGGAACAGGTACTACACACGGGGAGACTTCAATGGTAATGAATTTCAGAAAAGGTAAGGGGACATGATACTCACAACTGGAGAGATCTTTAACAAATGGTACTGAATCAGAAAGGTTAAGGGGACAATGGTTACTACACGGCCTGGAGATCTTTACATGGCTTAATGAATCAAGAAAGGTAAGGACAGGTCACTCAGATCTTACAAAGAATCAAGGTAAGGGACAGCACACACGGAGATCTTTACATGGATCAGAATAAGCAGATAATGGCGATTAAGGGATGAGTGGTAAGGTACCATACACGGGAGCATATTTTTACATAGGGAACGTGATGGGAAAAGTTCATGAAGGTACCATTACAGGAGTGGAGATCTTACATGGGGACGGATGGGCAAAGGTCAGTGGACAGGTACCATACACGGGGATATCTTTACATGGACACGGATGGGAAAGGTCAAGTGGAAGATACCAAGGTACACGAGAGAATCCTTTACATGGTGAAGGAGATGGGCAAAGGTCCAGTGACAGGTAACCACAACACGGGAATCTTCACTATGGGAACGTATGGGCAAAGGCAGTTGACAGCTACCACACACCGGGGAGATTCTTTACATGGCGTAATGACTGTGGAAAGGTCAGTGAACAGGTGAACCACACTGGGATTGATCGGAAAGGTAACTGCAGGTACCACCAAACGGGGGCATCCTACAGGTAATGATTGGGAAAGTCCGACAGTGTCCAAATATGGGATGAATCGATGCAAGGTAACTGACAGGCTTACCAACACACGGGCGACCGTATCTTACATGGGACAGATTGGGGACAAGGTCCAGTGACAGGTACCACACAGGGTAGATCCTTAATATTTATCTCTATATGTGAATTTTGCCTTATCTTCCTTCCCCAGCAGCCCCTTACGCAGTCTGGTACCCAATTATATAATATATAATATATATATTACACATTTACAGGAATCCACATCCTTACCTTGTACTTGTCGAAGACCGGCCAGCCTGGTCGGGGCTCACGGACATCCCCCAGTCCATGGCGAGAGGAATGCCGGTATTCCGATGTAGTGATGAATGGAATGACCCAGGAGTGCGGGGCATGGGAGGGAAAGGGGCGGGCGCATCAGTGTCTCAGTTTGCCGTGACGTCATGTCTGCGGCGCCGGTCTCCCATTACAGTTGAAAGAGAGAGAGTGAGGGGGCGGAAATCGGCTGATACGCCGAATGACACGCCCACCGTTATTTTGATTGACGTGTCCTTTGGGCAAGGTGGGGAGTGGCAGGAGGGAGCGGGAGTCATCCTGGTGAAGGAGAATGATTTTGGTTACGAACACAATTCCAGCAAGTCCCGAGTTCAAGTGTGTGGAGAGGGAAGTGATCAGTGGTCTCCAACATCAGAGTTATCTCTACTCACATGCACATTGGTTCCTTACAAGCTGTACAACTCCCAGCATCCCATTTAGAGCGTTAACGGGGAAGTGGGGGATTTAGACTTTGTTTTGTTGGCTGAGCTGCCCATGGATCATGCTACTGTCCGTGTGCGGTAATAATGTAGCCATAAAGCCAGATGGAAATCTCTGACACCACACAACAAGACCGCCCACTCTACCCCCCCAGACACACACCCCCGCCACTCACTCCCCAGATTACACACACATTCCGCCCTCAACCCCCCAGACACACACACACCCCCCACTCACACACCTCCCAGACACCACACACACTCACTCTACTACTCCAACCCCGCAGACACACACACACCCCGCCACTCCAAACTCCCCAGACACACACACACACCCCCCCCACATACTCAACATCTCCCCTCGAGACCACCACACACCCCCGCCACTCCAACCCCCAGACACACACCAACCCCCCACTGCAACCCCCAGCCACACCCTCACCAACGCCCAGATCACCCCACATCCGATCACACACACCCGCCACTTCACCAACTCCCCAGACACACACACACCCCTCCACTCCAACCCCCCAGACACACACACACCCCGCCACTCCAACCCCCCAGACACACACACACCCCCCTCTACTCCACCCCCCCAGACACACACCACCCCGCCCACTCCAACTCCCCAGACACACACACACCCCGCCACTCCAACCCCCCAGACACACACACACCCCGCCACTCCAACCCCCAGACACACACACACCCCCTTCACTCCATCACCCCCCAGCCACACACAAACACCGCCACTGCCCACACCTCCCCAGACCACAAAACCACCCCCTCCACCAACCACCCAGAACATCACACACAACCCCGCCACTCCAACTCCCCAAGACACACACACACCCCACTACTCCAACCCCCCAGACACACACAACCCCTCCACTCGCCAAACCCCTCAGACACACCACAACCCGCTACTCAACCCCCAGACCACACACACACCCCTCCACGCCAACCCCCCAGATACCACAAACCATCCACGTCACTCCAACCCCCCAGAAACACAACCAACCTCCACTCCCAAAACCCCCCAGATACAACAAACACCCGCCTCAAACCCCCCAGACACACACACACCCCGATACTCCAACCCCCAGACACACACACACCCCCTCCACTCCACCCTCAGGACACACACACACCCCGCTAATCCAACCCCTCCAGACACCCCCCCCCACACACCACACCCTCCATCACCAACCGCCCCGAGGAGCATACAGCACAAACACACCCAAGACTCCGAAGCCAACAGAGGAGAAGGATACGAGCTTCCGCACTCACCAAACCACCCAAAGAGGGGGAAGTCATAACAACAGCACACCCAGCGTCGCGACGGGACCACTCAACTCCCCCACAGACAGAAACGAGGGCTACAACATAAGAAGACCCCCGCCACTCCCAGAGACCCTCAACCAGCCCAGACACACAAACACCACGACCACTCACACCTCACCCAGACCACAGCAACTAACCCCCCTCTACTACGACAATCCCGCCAGATACAACAATACACCCCCGCCACTCACACCTACCAGACACCCACACACAACACTATTAACTCCAAACCCCCAACACGAAGCACACACACACCCCCGCCGTTTTTCACGTCGCAAACCCACCCACAAGAAGCCACACACACACACCACGCCACTCCAAACACCCCCACCGAAAACAGACACACAACACCCCCGCCACATACAACCGCCCCAGGAAACAGCACACACATCGTCCACTGCCAAACCCCCACATGACAACCCACCAACACCCCGCACACTCCACACTCCCTCCAGAACTAAACACACACACACCAACCCACTACTCCGAAAACGCCCGCCCAGACAAACAAACAGACAACCCTCCACGTCCAACCACTCTGACACACACACACCCACGGGCTACTCGCAAACCCTCCCAGGGACACAACCAACAACCCCTGTCCACATCAACCCCCCGCAAGAAATACCACACACACACGCAGTCACTCCAAACCCCCCAGAGCATTAACACACACCACGCCCCGACGTCACGCAAACCCCCCAAGGACACACACACACCCCGCCAACACACCTCCAGACACGACACACCCCTGTCCACTCGCAAATCCACCCAGAACACACACATCCCCGCCACTCACACCTCACAGACACGACCACACCCCATTACTTCCAATCTCCCAGGATCAAACACGACCCTGCTTACTTCACCAAACCCCACCCGACAAACAAACACACACCCCGCCACTCACAACTCCCCGGACAACACACACACCCGACCACTCCCCAACCCCCAGAGACACACAACACACGCCGTCACTCCAACCCCCCAGACACCACACACACACCGCCACTCCAACTCACCAGGGACACACACACACCCAACACACTTCCAACCCCCCAGACACACACCACACCCTCCACTCCAACACCCGAGACTACACACACACCCCGGCCACATCACAACTCACCCAAGACCACAGACACACCCCCCCCCCCCCACACACCGGGCACTCCAAACCCGCCCAGATAGCACAACCACCGCCGACGAACCCAACCCCAGACAACACCGCCCTCCACCAACTCCATCGGCAGAGCACCACCCCGAAAGAATAACAAACAAACACCAGCCCCGCCCACGCACAAAACCGCCCCACCAGAAACACACCACACAACCCAAGTCCAACATCCAAGCCCCACCCAAGGGGAAACACACGCGACACCCCCGCCACATGGCGACACCCTATCGCACAGGACACACACACCCCTCCTACATAACAAATCCTACCAGCATCGGATAGCAAGGAACCGAACAACCCACCAAGCCACTCACAATCTCCCAGACCAACACACCCCTCCCTACTCCAATCCCCCCAGCTACACACCACCCCGGCGCCACTCACACGAGACCTCCAGAGACGGACACAAACACCAACCTCCTAATACTATCGCAAAACCCCACCAGAAGCACACCACCACCCCGCCACTCAAACCCCCCCCCACGACACCCAACACCACCCCGCCAACTCGAGACAACCAGAAGACCCCCCAAAAGACACAGCACAGCACCCCCCCGGCCAAGCTCCAAGCCCCTCAAGACACACACACCCCACCAACGACCAGACTGCAAACCAACCGCCCCAGAAACCACGACACGACACGAAACACCTGTAGCGCCACCATCCCAAAACTCCCCTACAAGACACACACACACCCCCTCCAACCACCAAGCCCCTCAGGGGGACCCATCACACACCCCAGCATGCATCTCTCGCCAAAAACACACCCCGAGGGCACAACACACCACCACACATCCCCGGGACGCACTCCCCACACTGCCAAGGACACCACCCCGATCAGAGGGCAACACACACCAACCCGCACACTCCAACGCACCTCAAGAGCACACGACACAACCGGCCCGCCACTCACAAAAGCACCTGACCCCCACAGGAGATACACTAGCACACACAGGGACCAAACAATACCTCCAACCCGTCAATGGGGGACCACACGAACCACACCCCGCCCAGCTAGCAAAACCGACTACAAAAACACAGACCACACCACACACCCACGATCCAACGGGTATACCCTCACAGACAACTAAACACAACCCCAAGCCCTCACAAACACCCCACGAACAAAACCACACCCCCCGACCAACCCCAACACGCCCATAGACACACAACAAATGCCACCCTCGCCGCAACTCAAAAGCCCCTCAGCACGACAACACACCGAGTTCGAACACTGACCAACGTGCGCAGCTACACACATACACGCCCAACCCCCACTCTACCCAATCCAACCAGATCTACACACACACACGCCACCATCTGCCCACCCGAAACCAGAACACAAACCCACCACAGCTCCAACAACCCATCAGAAAACACACAGCACACCATGCCGGGTTTAACATAATACCCACAAGCGCGCGACACACACACAGTCACACGCCCTCCGACAACCTAGCACAACACACACACCCCCGACACCCACCAGCCAATTCACCCCAGAAGACACAACAACCCGCACACTCCAACACCCACCGAACAAAACACACCCACGCCACTCTACCCCCGGCACAACAACACTCACTCAAACCCTAGACCACACACGCAACCACGTCATACCCCCAGACACAAACACCCGCCAACAGCCGCACAGACAACGCAACCCCCCAGATCACACACACCGCCGCAACACTCTACCCCCCGAGACGACACACACACCCCGACCACATTCCAGCCAGTCGAGAGAGCACACAACACCCCGCCAAACTCACACCCTCGAGACGACACACACAACGCCACTCTCAACACCCCCCACGAACACCCCACAACAACACCACTCCCTCCAAAAATCCCAGGCAACATACACCCGCACCAACCCTAAGGGACACACCAAATCACCCCCGCACTCCAACCCACTCAGATCGACACACCAGCCCAACTACAACCCGATTAGCACCCGACCACACCCGCCACTCCAGCCATTCCCCGAGACACACACACCCCCTACACCCCCCCCCCACCACCACAACAAGCCACTGTCCCGCCACTCCAACTCCCCGACACACACACACCCCGCCACTACTCCAAACCCACCCACCCAGACCCACACACCACACCCCTCCACTCCAACCCCTCAGACACACACACACACCCCGATACTCCAACCCCCCACAAGCACAACCAACACACACCACGATACACCCACACACCCCCACAGATACACACAAAACACCTCCACGCCAAACCCCCCAGAACACACACACCCCGCAACTCTCCCCAGACACACACACCCTCTACTCCAACCCCCACAGACACACCACACCCCGCCACTCCAATCCCCAGACAAACACACACCCCGCCAAGACCAAACAAAACACACTCCAACCCCAACCACACACACCATCCACTCCACCAACCCCCCACAGATACACACACCCCGCCACCTCTTCCCCCCAGACACAAACCACCCCTCTGACTCAAACCCCCCACACACACACACACCCCGCCACTCCAACTCCCCAGACACACACAACACCCCCCACCAAACCCCCAGATACAAAACACCCCACCACCCAACCCCAGACACCCCCCTCCACTCCAACCCCCCCAGATACACACACACCCCGCCACTCCAACCCCCCCAGACACACACACACCCCGCCACTCCAACCCTCAGACACACACACCCTGCACTCCAACCCCAAGATACACACACACCCCGCACTCCAACCCCTCAGACACACACACACCCCGCCCCTCCAACCCCTCAGACACACACACACCCCGCCACTCTACCCTCCAGACACACACACACCCCGCCACTCCAACCCCCCAGACACACGCACCCCGCCACCCCAACCCCCCAGACACACACGCACTCCGCCACTCCAACCCCTCAGACACACACAACACGTTCCACTTACCCTCCAGAGACACCACACACCCACCACTCTACCCCAGACACACACACACCGCCACTCTACCCCCCAAACACACACACACCCCACCACTCCAACCCCTCAGACACACACACACACCCCCACTCTACCCCCCAGGCACACACACACACCCTGCCACTCCAACACCTCAGACACACACACACCCCGCCACTCTACCCCCCCAGACACACACACACCCGCCATCCAACCCCCCAGACACACACACCCCGCCACTCTACCCCCCAGACACACACACACCCCCGCCACTCTTCCCCCAGACACACACACACCCCGCACTCTACCCCCCAGACACACACACACACACCGCCACTCTACCCCCCAGACACACACACACCCCGCACTCCAACCCCTCAGACCACACACACCCCGCCACTCCAACCCCTCAGACACACACACACCCCGCCACTCTACCCCCAGACACACACACACCCCCCAGCACTCTACCACCGACAACACACACACCCGCCACTCCAACCCCCCCCAGACACACACACCCCGCCACTCCAACCCTCAGACACACACAACCCCGCCCACTTACCCTCCAGATACACACACACCCTGCACTCCAAACCCCCAGACACACACCACAACCCCGCACTCTACCCCAACAGACACCACAACACCCCGCCACTCTACCCCCCCCCAGACACACACACCCCACCACTCTACCCCCCAGACACACACACACGCCACTCTACCCCCCAAACACACAAACACCCCGCCACCCAACCCCTCAAACACACACACACCCCGCCACTCCAACCCCTAAAACACACACACCCCGCCACTCTACCCCAGACACACACACACACCTGCCACTCCAACCCCCCAGACACACACACACCCGCCACTCTACCCCCCAGACACAACACACCACCGCCACTCTACCCCCAGACACAACCACACCCGCCACTCCAACCCCACCAGCACCACAACACACACACGTCACTCCAACCCCCCAGACACACACACACCCGGCCACTCCAACCCCCCAGACACACACACCCCCACTCCACCCCCCAGACACACCCCCGCCACTCCAACCCCTCAAACACACACACCCCGCCACTCCAACCCCCCAGACACACACTGACCCCGCCTCTCTATCCCCCAGACACACACACACCCCGCCACTCCAACCCCCCAGACACACACACCCCCCGCCACTCTACCCCCCAGACTCACACACACCCCACCACCTCCAACCCCCCCAGACACACACACACCCCACCACTCCAACCCCCCCACCCACACACCCCGCCACTCTACCCCCCAGACAAACACACACCCCGCCACTCCAACCCCCCCAGACACACACACACCCACCACTCCAACCCCCCCACACAACCACCCGCCACACAACCCCCAGACACACACACCCCGCCACTCCACCCCCAGACACACATGCCACCACTCTACCCAGACCAACACACACACACCTCGCCACTCCAACCCCCCCAGACACACACACCCCGCCACTCCACCCCCCAGACACACACTCCGCCACTCTACCCCCCAGATACACACACACCCCGCCACTCCAACCCCCCAGAACACCACACACCGCCCACTCCAACCCGCCACTCCAACCCCCAGACACACACCACACCCGCCACTCACAACCTCCCGACAACACACACCACCGCACTTCAACCCCAAAACCCACTCACTCAGCCATCAAAACCCCCGACACACACACACCCCGCCCACTCCAACCCCCCCGACACACACCTCCGCCACTTACCCCTCCAGATACACACACACACCCGCCACAAAACCCCCAGACACAACACACACCCCGCCACTCCAACCCCGCCACTCCAACCCCACAGACACCACACCCACCCCGCCACTACAACCTCCCAGACACCACACACCCCACCCCCACTCAAACCACCAGACACACACTCACTCCGCAACTCAAACCCCCAGACCACACACCACCCCGCCACTCAAACCTCCCAGACACACACACCCAGCCACTCAAAACCCCCAGACAACACACTCACTCCGCCCACTCCAACCCCCAGACACACACACACCCCCACTCCAACCCCCAGACACACACTCTACCCCCCAGATACACACACACCCCGCCACTCCAACCCCCAGACACACACACACCCCGCCACTCCAACCCCGCCACTCCAACCCCCCAGACACACACACACCCCGCCTCTCCAACCTCCCAGACACACACACCCCCCGCCACTCACTCCCCCAGAGACACACACACTCCGCCACTCAAATACCCCAGACACACACACACCCCGCCACGCAAACCCCCCCACACACACATACACACTCTGGCACACATCCATGAGGGGTTGCTTGTTTGCACTGTTGAATAAAGTCACGAGGCATGCGCAGGCAGGTGGATCTGGCATCTGTGCATCTTTACGAGGAGAGAAACATTGGTTATGAAGGGACAGGAAGCAGCTCTAGCAGGTTCCGTTAATGAAGTTAAACACTGCAAAAAACCTCATTGTCCAGGCATGAACACTGTAATGGGAGGAGCAGTGTGATAAATGAAATATAAGAAATGAGTCACTTAGTGACATAGCTGAGTGATTTTTATAAGGATATATATACCACTGCAGCTCCCATTATAAAATACACGCTTGTGTATATAGTATATATCACTGATTCCAAAACACAATCCTGCAAAATTAGGTACCGGGCCAATGCAGGGCTGTACGTAAAGGTTGAGAGTACTGGAGAGTTGCATTGGCTGGGTGGGTGGCAACACTGCATGCACTACTCTGCAATGCATTTTTGGAGCTCATGCAATCTCGATTATTTAGCGGGTTGCATTCGATCCAATTGTGACACGAGCAATTGCAGTAACGTGCAATTGCGTGCACCAATTTTCCTGTTCTATGCTGCCATCCCGTAGTGTGACCTCAGCCTTATTATGTATGGCCAACATTAGGGTTAATCAGAAAACTTCAGTTTAAATGCAATCAGTGCAGCCTTGCTAATCCGTGCCTCCAATCATCAATGATTGGTAAACTCACGATATTGTGTCTGGCACTGGGTTTATGTAGGAGTCAACATTACACAACAATTAGTGTTAACCGTGATGATGTCTTAGTTAATTAATTGCTCAGTGAAGGGTTAAGGGATTATTACCAGTAGATTTCTTTATAAGGACCACACTAGTATATAACACAGAGGGACATGACACCGATCAAACTGCAATTCTTTCTCAGAGGGAAATTTACAACTGAAAACAAGATAACGTTTTAACATTGAATTTCTACCTTAATTACAGTGTTAGTCTGAGTGCATGATGTCGGCGGATGATGTAAGAGAATACGTGATGTCAGACACATGATGAAGGCAGAGTGGCCATAAAAAGATTTTAATTAAAGGACAAAACTATAAAAAAAAAAAAAACATCACCCCCATTCATGTCCAACACTTCAGCAGCTGAATGAATCACTACATTTACAGCTGGTGCTGCCCTCCTTTGATATACACAGCAAGAGCGTGCTAATTAAAAAAAACATGCATTGAGGCAATACAGTATCCTTTAACTTTTGAGTTCATTTTCTCCCATTGAAGGGCGATGCATGGGTAATGTATTGCATAGGACCATATAGCTTGTCTTGGCAATTAAAAATACACCTTTAGAGAAACAGTGTGATCCCTATGCAGCATAGAGTTCGTTTTGAATGTGTATGTCTGATCCACAGATTCCATTAGAATTGGCCTTGTCGTACTTGACCGATCATTTAACCAGTAGGGAGCACTGGGTTTAAGTGGCTGGATACCGGCCGCTTTGTTAGTCACACGTCTCAGCAATGAAATCGCATGTGTGTACCTGCCTTTACAAACGCCCTTGCGTGCCAGGTCATCTGGGTCTGATGGGACACATTGATAAAGTAATTAGAAGGGATGCTATTGCAAAGTGAATTGCAAGTAAACCACAATTCTAAAGCTAGGTTACACATTTTCATTTTTCCCACCTGATCGAACTGCGAGAATTGTCGACGGTCGGCAGGAGGAAGGACTGGGGTTGTGGCAAAAGCAGCCAACGTCTGAGTTACCGTGACCAGTCGTGCAAGTCTAGAGGCACGCGCGACGTCATGGTTTTGACCCGTCCGATACGGACGAAGGATATAGCGGCGATGGTCGGAAGGCATACAACAATTCGGCCGCCGACGGAACACGAAATGTCGGTTGGTTGGGCCAAATATTGTTCGTGTGTAATAAACTATAACCAGCCATGCTGCCAAATGTTTCAATAGGTGTCACTGCATTTTTCAACCTGGCCAACACCTATAAAATCTAACAAGTTGCAAGTTAGTACCAAAAATAGGTGTATTAAAATGACCATAACTGGAACTATAATGCTTCCCAACCACCACTGGATCATTTTTTTTGTGATTCTGGCCCCTATTCTTTAGAATCCAATCCTAAAAACTTACTATATTTCAGGTCAGTCAAGTTGACTGTAAGCTAGATGGTGACAGAGTTTGACATTTGGAAGTAGATGCTACTTACAGGATTCAATATAGCTTAAGATGAGACAAAAGTCAATTTTTTTTTAGTATAGTGTCCCTTTAAAGTTGTGGTTCCCATGGATTAAATGCATGTGATTTGAGCCCAGGACAAGGTGCTTGATTATATGAAAACGTATGTTGAGGAATGTACATTAAATTAAAAAGGATCACTGTATTAGGACTCAATATGGATTAATTATATAAGTGCCAAGTGTATATATTTGTGCCTAGGGTAATTTTGTATTACTCTGTAAACAATTATTTTATTGATTGAGAATAAGTCCTCTCAATGCATCAGATTAACAGATTCTTTTATCCTGTGGGGGAAAACAATGGGGTCTAACTTTACCTCAAAATTTTTTATAGGAGAGGTTGCCATTACCCACTAATAGTGAAAAACACATAGACACCCTTCCTATCTTCACCTCATCGGGTTATCGATATCGCCGCCCCCTGCCAAACTATTGCACGATTCTTCGTGCGGATCAGGAATACTATACGTCTGATAAATGAAATAATGATTGGTCCATTGTACTAGGATAAATAATAATGATTGGTCCGTTGTCCATGAAAAATAAGATCCTTTCATGGTAAATAAATAATGATGGTCTTCCTGGATAAATTAAATATGATTGGTCTTGTCAGTGAGCATAAGTTAAATAATGATTGGGTCCTTGGTACGTGGATAAATTAAATAAATGAATTTGGGGTTTTTCCCTTGTCGTGGATAAATTAAAAAATCTTTTTTTTTTGCATTGGTCCTTGTCAGTTGATAAATTAATAATGATGGTCCTTGTCATGGATACATTAATAATTGATTGGTCTTGTCCATGGATAAATTAAATAATGATTGGTCTCAATTATGGGTCCTGTCAATGGATAAATTAAATAATGATTGGTCCTGTCCGTGGATAAATTAAATAATGATTGGTCCTTGTCCGTGGTGGTAAATTAAATAATGATTGGTCCTTGTCAATGGATAAATAAATAATGATTGGTCCTTGTCCATGGATATAATAAATAATGATTGGTCCTTGTCCAGGGATAAATTAGATAATGATGGTCCTGTCCATGGATAAATTAGATAATGATTGGTCTTGTCCATGGATAAATTAAAAATGGTGGTCCTGTCAATGGATAAATTAATTAATGATTGGTCCTTGTCCATGGATAATTAAATAATGATTGGTCATGTCCAGGATAAATTAAATAATTATTGGTCCTTGTCCATGTAAAATTAGTAATGATTGGTCTTGTCCATGGATAAATTAAATAATGATTGGTCCTTGTCCATGGAATAAATTAGATAATGATTGGTCCTTGTCCATGGATAAATTAAATAATTATTGGTCCTTGTCCATGGATAAATTAAATAATGATTGGTCCTTGTCCGTGGATAAATTAAATAAGTGGCAGATGAAATTCAATGTTAATAAATGTAAGGTGATGCATTTTGGACTTAAAAATCCTGTTCACTTTTACTATAAATGGCTCTGTGTTAAGTGAATCCCTGTTGGAAGGATCTGGAGTTTTGGTGGATAACAAAACTAAATGTAGCAAGCAGTGCAGGCGGCACAGCCGAGCCACATGGGTAAGTCTTGATAAAGAGAGGTATGGATTCAAGGGAGGAAAATGTAATTCTCCCTCTTACCAAAGCATTGGTAAGGCTCATTGGATATGCAGTGCAATTTTGGGAATCCTGTGTACAAAAAGGAACTTAGAAATGAAAGGGTTCAGAGAAGGCAACTAAATTAATAAGGGATTGGGGGAGCTTGAATATGAGAGGACTGGAAAGTACAATTATGGACGCTGGAGAAAAGGCGCTTGCGTAGGGATATGATTACTGTGTATAAAATACACTAACAAGCCATACAATAAAAAAACTATCTGGGGATTGTTCACCAATAGAACATGTCAGACACGAGGACACCCTTAAGACTTGAAGAAAAAGGTTTAGGCTTCAAGTTGGGAAAGGGTTTCATGTGAGAACGTGTTAAAGCTATGGAACTGTCTTCCAGTGCGACGTTGTTCGTATGGCAGGTTCAGTGGTCAGTTTAAAAAAAAAGCTGGATGAGTTTGCAACAAGAATGTTCAAGTTACTGGTATTGATACATAAAGTAGAGTTGATCCGGGAAATTTTCCGATTGCCACTGGAGTCAGGAAGGAATTTTTTCCCCCTTCTAAATTTGGTGGGTTTTTTTTTGCCTTCTTGGATCAACAGTTAGGCAGGGAAATGAGGATATTGCTAGATGGGTTGGACTGGATGGACGTATGTCTTTATTCAACCTCAAATACTATACTAATGATTGGTCCTTCCCCAGGGTACATTATACCACCGGCACTGATTTCACCGCGTCAAGTATGAGGCTTGAGTGTCTTCATTCAGGGACCATGTTGGTTCAGTAAACCAAGGGGACACAGGGCAGTGGGGCCTCAGAACTTGTCTTTTTTAAAAGGTGTTAGATTGTCATTCAATATATATTTTTGATGGTGTTGTATTTTCCTCCAAAGTTTTACCTGAACAATAGCTGTAAAAATGTTCTGTGAACTTCTGACATTAGAAGTTACATGTTGGTGCAACATCACTGGTTTCCATTTTCACTCTGGTCCTTGCTCTTGAAAAATGGAAACATTCGGAGAAAGAGGGTCTCTTATACGCTTGGCATTAATGACCCCTTGTCATCTTTTGCTTTGTATCACATTTTACAGTCTTTACGTGGCACGCTCTTTCTTTGCCACTCTTCGCTTGCTTGGAATGACAACAATTTCTTACTTTCCTATCAAACGGTGGATGTTCTTCCATAATTGTATCAGTGTTGTATATTTTCACGTGTCTGTGCGTGCTTGTCTTCTGTCAATCGTTTGTCATTGACGTGATGTTTTCCACAGATTTAGGCTTGATGAAAATAGCAATTGGACAGAGCTGTGCTATATTATCTTTCGATTGCATTGCCGGAGACATCAACAATGCAATGTTTACCCCGTTCTGCAACTTGTATACAGACTGAACACTTGTTCCATAAAAGGTGTGTTGAACTGTCCAGCCTCAATGAATTTTGATGATCGTGAAATCCTTTTCCGTTCACAAAGTGGTAATCTTCAATCTATTTACAGTTCTCTTTGGCCTGTATGTTGATAACACAAGACCAAACTTTTCTGGGAAATTCTGTAATGGGTCATCAATTACTCTGTCTTTTTATGGGGGCCAATGTAATTACTGGCCTTGAATTTTCCCTTCCTTTGACAAACTGGTTATGATAATACATCCTCTTTCTGACCACGGTAACTACCTTCACTATCGCTGGCATTAGAAGTTACATGTTGGTCAACATCACTTGTTTCCATTTCACTCTGGTCCTTGCGTCTTGAAGAATGAAAACATTCGGGAGAAGAGGTTCTTTATACGCTTGGCACTGTATCATCCAGGGGATGGGTGTGTGTAAGGAGGCCTGATATATCGTGTTGTACTAACATGATTACTGATTTGCTGAGAATATGAGTTGGTGATTGTAATAAATGGCCGTGGGCGGGCAGGGGTGGCCGGGGGTACATTACAGTACGCTTTTAGGAGGAGGCGTATAGTCCAGGAAGTGCAGGACAACATGGTGCTGCTGGGAAACTGTAGGCGGATGCTTGAACCAATGGTGCTATGGGGAATGTAGGCTGGATGTGGAACAAGGTGCTGTGGGAACTGTAGGCTGGATGCTGAACAATGGTGCTTGCTGCTGGGAACTGTAGGCTGGATGCCTGGGAACAAGGTGTCTGCTGGAAACTGTAGGCTGGATGATGAAACAATGGTGCTGCTGGACTGTAGGCGGGATGCTGGAACAATGTGCTGCGGACTGTAGCTGGAGCTGAAAAATGGTGCTGCGGGAACTGTAGGTGGATGCGAACAATGGTGCGCGGGAACTGTAGGCGGATGCTGGAGCTAGGTGCTGCTGGGAACTGTAGGATGGATGCTGGAACAATGGGCTGCGGGAGGGAACTGTAGGTGGACTGCTGGAACAATGGTGCTGCTGGGAACTGTAGGCTGGATGCTTGAACCATGGTGGCTGCTGGGACTGTAGGCTGGATGCTGGAACAAGGTGCTGCTGGGAACTGTGGCTGGATGCTGGCAAGGTAAGTAAATTGAGACTGGATGCAGGCTAGGTAAGGAACTGGGACGGATAGGTAAGTAGCTGGAGCGGTAAAAGGTAGGTACGGATCCGAGGCAGGTGAGTACAGGAGACAGGGTGGGGTAGCAAAACGCTACTATCGGGCACCGGGTACCAGCGAGGACGCCGGTTTATTTAATCCTCGGCTGCCCGGCGTGTTGGCGTCGTGGACATCATGACGTCTACGACGCCGCCCACCCGAAGTGCAGTGCGGGGAAACCGGAGGCGGCAGGTAAGTTTGTGACAGTGATGTCCTGGAGGATCATAGTTGTCCTTCATATCCATTGTGGGCTTTGCAACTTTGAGATAAACCAAGTCTAATGTATTTTTAAAAGCAAAGTAACAGCATCCTCATGAGTATCGTCTTCTAGGCACACAGAGTTGATGGCTCGAAAGTATTCCCAATTTGAAATCTTCCATACCTGTGTGTTGGCCAGCCTTCAAGAATTTTTAGTTACATAAATGCTGTTATCTCCAAGTTTTATACTGATTTTCTAACACACACCGGCTATGATGAATCCCAGATCTGTGGGGCCGTTAATAAGCTTTATCTTCATTATTTTTTCTGTTATCGACTTTATCTTTCTGATATTTGCCTGTTGAGTAGAAGATAGGACAACATCAGCAGGAATGGAATAACAGGGATCATGGGGGGAGGGAACTGGGAGGACAAGGAGAATTTTATGGATAGATCACCAGAATAAAGGTTTGTTGTTCATACAGAGCAGCCATGTGGTGACCATTCTGCATCTCAACAACAAACGCCAATTACAAGTGTATACTGCATTCCTATTCATTATGACATCACGCAACAAAAAAGTTATAGTTACCATATGATCCAACCCGCCTTCACGCCGATTCACTCAACCTATGTCTCACCCCCATATCCTCTAGTCTGTAAGCTCTTTGGGCAGGGTCCTACTCCTCCACACTCTGTTTACTTATATTATGTATTACATCTGTGATGTCATAAGTATGACTTTGCAAACATGTATACCCTGTTGTACTGTAATGATGACTATGTAATTTAGAAGCGTCACGGAAGATGTTGGCGCTATAAATCCATAATAATAATACATATCAGGGTTGATTATATTGCTTTAACAGCTGTAATTAATATAATAGATTCTTGTATTTTATAATGATAGTACAAGCTTGGCAATGCCAATTGCCAGGATCTCTGCCAAAAAGTTTTCCAGGGGGGAGAAAATCATCATGCGTAGTTGTTGGTTGAAACAAAGAAATCCACCACTACAGCCATGTAATGTACATAATAAAGAAAAACGCCATACATCCAAGCTGTAAATAATAAAGAAAAACGCATACCATTCCAAGCTGTAAATAATAAAGAAAAAAGCACATACCATCCAAGCTGTAAATAATAAAGAAAAACACCATACCATCCAAGCTGTAAATAATAAGAAAAACGCCTTACCATCCAAGCTGTAAATAATAAGAGAAAAACACCATACCATCCAAGCTGTAAATAATAAAGAAAAAAACACCCTTACCATCCAAGCTGTAAATAATAAAGAAAAACACCATTACCATCCAAGCTGTAAATAAAAAGAAAAACACCATACCATCCAAGCTGTAAATAATAAAGAAAAACACCTACCATCCAAGCTGTAATAATAAAGAAAAAACACCTTACCATCCAAGCTGTAAATAAAAAGAAAAACACTATACCATCCAAGCTGTAAATAATAAAGAAAAACGCATACCATCCAAGCTCATCCAAGCCTGTAAATAATAAAGAAAAACGCCATACCATCCAAGCTGTAAAATAAATAAAGAAAAACGCCATACCATCCAAGCTGTAATAATAAAAAAAAAACCCTCCAACATCCAAAGCTGTAAATAATAAAGAAAAAACACCTTACCATCCAAGCTGTAAATAATAAAGAAAGAAAAACACTTACCATCCAAGCTGTAAATAATAAAGAAAAACACCCTATACCATCCAAGCGTATAATAATAAAGAAAAACACCTACCACCAAGCTGTAAATATAAAGAAGAAAAAACACCTACCATCCAAGCTGTAAATAATAAAGAAAAGAAAAAACACCTACCATCCCAGCTGTATAATAAAGAAAAAACCACATACCATCAAGCTGTAATAAATAAAGAAAAACACCATACCATCCAAGCTGTAAATAATAAAGAAAAACGCCATACATCCAAGCTGTAAATAATAAAGAAAAAACCATACCATCCAAGCTGTAAATAATAAAGAAAAACCACCTACCATCCAAGCTGTAAAATAAAAAAAAACACCATACCATCTCCAAGCTGTAAATAATAAGAAAAAACAAAGACACCACCATCCAAGCTGTAAATAATAAAGAAAAACACCTTACCATCCAAGCTGTAAATAATAAAGAAAAACCCATACCATCCAAGCTGTAAATAAAAGAAAAACACCATACCATCCAAGCTGTAAATAATAAAAGAAAAACCATACCATCCAAGCGTGTAAATAATAAGAAAAACACCATACCATCCAAGCTGTAATAAAAAGAAAACACCTACCATCCAAGCTGTAATAATAAGAGAAAAACGCCCATACCATCCAAGCTGTAAATAATAAAGAAAAACAACCATACCATCCAAGCTGTAAAAAATAAGAAAAACGCCCCTACCATCCAAGCTGTAAATAATAAAGAAAAACACCATACCATCCAAGCTGTAAATAATAAAGAAAAACGCCATACCATCCAAGCTGTAAATAATAAAGAAAAACACCATACCATCCAGATCACCATTTATTAATGCACCAGAAAGTTCTGAAATGTATTTGCAGCTGGCAAGGCACAAATTCACTGAATACTATCCTTCATGCCACCTAAAAGTAGCTATAACTTTTCTAGTAAAGAGGATAAAATGTATTGATTAAGGCTCAATACATGGTTCAGGTTACTGAAGAACTACAGTTCCCAGCATCCCTTTCTGGACAAACAAAAGAAATAAAATCAGCATTATTCATTGTAGCAACTACATAGGCCCCAACAACACATGGTTCAAACTATCCTGGTTGAGAATTACAGTTAACAGCATCCCTATAAGGATAGAAACTTTAATACAAAAACTTTTTTTTTTCAGGGTAGCAAGAAATAACTGCCAACAATACATAATTGACTGTCCAGTAAAGGCTGCTGGGAACTGTAGTTCAACCATAAACTAAGATAAAGTCATCTAAGGGATTTAAAAACTTTAAATGGCCAGGTCCCCACAACATATGGTTAAAATTATCTTAGTAAATGGTTACAGAACTACAGTTCCCAGCATGCCTTAGTGGAGAGTCACAGAGATAATAAAAAGTATATGTCAAGATAACAATTTGGGTAAATGAGTTTTATCCATATGTTCCTGGGACCTTTTTTTGCCCCTAGGTGCAGATACCCATGGCCATTGCTTCATTGCAAATTGAATACTGCATGTCACGAGTTCCCAAACATGATATAAAAAACTACAAATCCCACAATGCTCCCTAAAACCTAAAAACATATCCATCTACACAGTTTTATGTATTGTATAACTTATAATGTAAAATGTGTAAATACGATACATTTTACAAATAGAACAAATAAAATAAAATCCCATAATTAAATTCACTTCTATGGAAACGGTGCCCTCAATATTATAAAAATAAACAATTTCCTATTCTCTCTCTCTCTCTCTCTCTCATCAAATCATCAAATTACAAGTGATCCTGTATCCTACTTGTTATGACATCACAATAACATCACACATGTCATCATGTGACATCATGTGACTATCATATGACCATTATGTGCCTATCATGTGACCACCAAGTGACAATCATGTCACCACCCATCACAAGATATGAAACTGGGCAATTGAATCCTAGTGAAGAAGGTTGCAGCTGTTGTATTGAATCCTGGTGAAGGGTTTACATTGGATCAGTAGAGAACATGTTACTGGGGCAAACCTATCGCTATATACTTACCTTACACAGTGCAACCTTTAATTAATGGCAGTGTTATATGATGGGACTCCCTATGGGATTTTTCCATTTTCCCATTCTCTGGACGTTGCTGTTCCATATATATGGGAAAATGAGCCCCTTACAGTGTATTATATAAGGGACAATGTTCCCCTTACAGTGTAATTTATAAGGGATAATGTTCCCTTTATAGTGTAATATACATGGGATAATGTTCCCCATACAGTGTAATATATACAGGATAATGTTCCCCTTACAGTGTAATATATATGGGATAATGTGCCCCTTACAGTGTAATATATAAGGGGTAATGTTCCCCTTACAGTGTAATATATAAAGGATAATGTTCCCCTTACAGTGTAATATATAAGAAATAATGTTCCCCTTACAGTGTAATATATAAGGGATAATGTTCCCCTTACAGTGTAATATATAAGGGATCATGTTCCCCATACAGTGTAATATATAAGGGGTAATGTTCCCCTTACAGTGTAATATATAAAGGATAATGTTCCCCTTACAGTGTAATATATATGGGATAATGTTCCCCTTACAGTGTAATATATAAGAGATAATGTTCCCTTTACAGTGTAATATATAAGGGATAATGTTCCCCTTACAGTGTAATATATAAGGGATAATGTTCCCTTTACAGTGTAACATATAAGGGATAATGTTCCCTTTACAGTGTAATATATAAGGGATAATGTTCCCTTTACAGTGTAATATATAAGGGATAATGTGCCCCTTACAGTGTAATATATAAGGGATAATGTGCCCCTTACAGTGTAATATATAAGGAATAATGTGCCCCTTACAGTGTAATATATAAGGGATAATGTGCCTCTTACAGTGAAATATATAAGGGATAATGTGCCCCTTACAGTGTAATATATAAGGGATAATGTCACTCTTACATTGTACCGTAGTTTTTTTGGCTGGGATTTCTCACACAACCTGTTCTTCCTGAACAAATTTTTCAGTCAGTCCAAACAATCAGACACGTTGAAAATTGACTAGTTTCCGCCCAACAGACTACAGGTTGGTCTGCTTATCTGTAAATCAGTTGAAATTATCACGAAAAAATTGGTTTGTGTTGATCAGGCCTTAGAAATGTATTTCTACTAACAGACATTACAATGTTTAATCAGCCTCTAGTTATTAAACCATTGAAGGACAATTATATGCACCTCCCTGCTCCTCTTTCTTACCATAAATTGTACCAGGGGTAAGCACCTAGCAGTTTAGGTTTTCACACTGGGAACTGTATATGTGTGGAGTAAGGGGGAGGTGAGTATAGTTCTCCTTTAAGGATATTTGAATACTGACATCTGAAGAAGATGGGAAAGCACCAGAAATGTGGTGTCATGAATAAGAATCTTTCACAATAAATATAATAAATTGTGCTTAAAGGGAAACTACTCAGTAACCAAGTAACAGACCTCCGACTCTGCCCTTCCCTTTCTTAATATATGCTCTTCTTTGTCCAAAATAGAAGGAGTGCCAGGGACACTGATTCTAAAACTAGCCAGAGAGTAGTCAGTTACTTCATGCTTATTGTCTTATAGTACTTACTGTCTTTTACTGTTAAACTGAAAGTTCTATATTCTTCTGTGAGGCAAGGGACTAATAGTAAGGCACCTTTGGTTTCAGAAGGTCAACCTATGTATATACCATTTTAGGACCCTTCAACATAGTGTTTATCTACACTTGTGCATTCAAATAACTTGTAATTGCGTGCACAATTTTCCTGTTTCTATGCTGCCATCCAGCGTAGTGTGACCTCAGCCTTATTATGTATGGCCAACATTAGGGCTTAATCAGAATAACTTCAGTTTAAATGCAATCAGTGCAGCCTTGCTAATTCCGTGCCCTCCAATCATCAGATGATCTGGTAAACTCACGATCTTGTGTCTGGCACTGGGTTTATGTAGGAGTCAACATTACACAACAATTAGTGTTAATCAGTGATGATGTCTTAGTTAATTAATGCTCAGTGAAGGTTAAGGGATTATTACCAGTAGATTTCTTTATAAGACCACACTAGTATATAACACAGAGACATGACACCGATCAAACTGCAATTCTTATCTCAGAGGGAAATTTACAACTGAAAACAAGATAACGTTTACATTGAAATTCTACCTTAATTACAGTGTTATGTCTGAGTGCATGATGTCAGGCGGATGATGTCAGAATACGTGATGTCATCTCTATCTACCTAACCGACCGTCATCTATCTACCTAACCGACTCTGCCATCTATCTACCTAACCGACTCTGCCATCTATCTACCTAACCGACTCTGCCATCTATCTACCTAACCGACTCTGCCATCTATCTACCTAACCGACTCTGCCATCTAACTAACTCAGCAGAGCTAGATGGATGGCTAGATGGCAAGTCACTGGATGGCTAATGGCAAGTCAGCTGGATGGCTAGATGGCGAGTCAGCTGGATGGCTAATGGCAGAGTCAGCTGGATGGCTAGATGGCAGAGTCAGCTGGATGGCTAATGGCAGAGTCAGCTGGATGGCTAGATGGCAGAGTCAGCTGGATGGCTAGATGGCAGAGTCAGCTGGATGGCTAGATGGCAGAGTCAGCTGGATGGCTAGATGGCAGGTCAGCTGGATGCTAGATGGCAGAGTCAGCTGGATGGCTAGATGGCAGAGTCAGCTGGATAGATTGCTAGCCAGCTGATGGCTAGAGGCAGAGTCAGCTGATGCAGATGGCAGAGTCATGATAAGCTAGACAGCTGGATGGCTAGATGGCAGAGTCAGCTGGATAGATTTCTAGCCAGCCGTCTGACTCTGCCATCTAGCCAGCCGTCTGACTCTGCCATCTAGCCAGCCGTCTGACTCTGCCATCTAGCCAGCCGTCTGACTCTGCCATCTAGCCAGCCGTCTGACTCTGCCATCTAGCCAGCCGTCTGACTCTGCCATCTAGCCAGCCGTCTGACTCTCCTCTAGCCAGCCTCTGACTCGCCATCTAGCCAGCCGTCTGACTCTGCCATCTAGCCAGCCGTCGACTCTGCATCTAGCCGTCTGACTCTCCTAGCCTCTGACTCTGCCATCTCCGTCTGACTCTGCCATCTAGCCGTACTCTGCACTGCGTCTGACTCTGCCATCTAGCCGTCTGACTCTGCCATCTAGCCGTCTGACTCTGCCATCTAGCCGTCTCTCTGCCATCTAGCCGTCTGACCTCTGGCCATCTCTAGCCGTCTTACTCTGCCATCTAGCCGTCTGACTCTGCCATCTAGCCGTCTGACTCTGCCATCTAGCCCGTCTGACTCTGCATCTAGCCGGCTGACTCTCTGCCATCTAGCCGTCTGACTCTGCCATCTAGCCGTCTGACTCTGCCATCTAGCCGTCTGACTCTGCCATCTAGCCGTCTGACTCTGCCATCTAGCCGTCTGACTCTGCCATCTAGCCGTCTGACTCTGCCATCTAGCCGTCGACTCTGCCACTAGCCGTCTGACTCTGCCATCTAGCTACGTCTGACCTGCCATCTAGCCGTCTGACTCTGCTCTGCCATCTACCGTCTGACTCTGCCATCTAGCTATCTATGAGACTGCACTCAGCCAGGAATGTATTGAGTCCTCCAGACTCATCTTCTCTCCTCCTAAGTAGTGACTCCCCATAGGTCAGAGACTCAGAGCACGAACCAATCCACAGAACCATGTAACCCGAATAGTAATGTATAAGTATCACGTCCCTACGTGTTCCTGGTTAATCCATTTCACTTCTTTACATCAGAACCAATCCACGGAACCATGTAACCCGAATAGTAATGTATAAGTATCACGTCCCTACGTGTTCCTGGTTAATCCATTTCACTTCTTTACATCGGAACCAATCCACAGAACCATGTAAACCCGCATACGTAATGTATAAGTCTCAGTCCCTACGTGTTCCTGGTTAATCCATTTCACTTCTTTACATCGGAACCATCCACAGAACCATGAACCCGAATAAGTAATGTATAAGATTGTCCCTAGTGTTCCTGGTTAATCCATTTACACTTCTTTACATCGAACCAATCCACAGAACCATGTACCCGAATAGTATGTATAAGTATCACGTCCTACGTGTTCCTGGTTAATCCATTTCACTTCTTTACATCGAACAATCACAGAACCATGTAACCGAATAGAATGTATAAGTATCACGTCCCTATGTGTCTGGTTAATCCATTTCACTTCTTTACATCAGAACCAATCCAAAGAACCATGTAACCCGAATAGTAATGTATAAGTATCACGTCCCTACGTGTTTCCTGGTTAATCCATTTCACTTCTTTACATCGGAACCAATCCACAGAACCATGTAACCCGAATAGTAATGTATAAGTATCACGTCCCTATGTGTTCCTGGTTAATCGATTTCACTTCTTTACATCAGAACCAATCCACAGAACCATGTAACCCGAATAGTAATGTATAAGTATCACGTCCCTACGTGTTCCTGGTTAATCGATTTCACTTCTTTACATCAGAACCAATCCACAGAACCATGTAACCCGAATAGTAATGTATAAGTATTGCGTCCCTACGTGTTCCTGGTTAATCCATTTCACTTCTTTACATCGGAACCAATCCACAGAACCATGTAACCCGAATAGTAATGTATAAGTATCTTGTCTTGCAATTAGAATACACCTTTAGAGGAAACACGTGATCCCTATGCAGCCATAGAGTTCAGTTTGAATGTGTATGTCTGATCCACAGATTCCATTAGAATCTGCCTGTACTTGACCTTATCATTTACCATGTAGGGGCCAGGGTTAAGTGGCTGGACCTGACGCTTGTTCGTCAAACGTCAGCCATGAAATCGCATGTGTGTACCTGCCTTTACAAACGCCCTGCGTTGCCAGTTCATCTGGTCTGATAGGGACACACTTGATAAATGTAATTAGCAAGGATGCACTTATTGCAAAGTGATTGCAAGTAAACCACAATTCTAAAGCTAGGTACACATGTTTCCATTTTTCCCCCTGATCGACCGTTCGAGAATTTCGACCGGTCGGCCAGGAGGAAGGACTGTGGGTTGTGGCAAAAGCAGCCACGTCTGAAGTTACCGTGACCAGTCGTGCAGTTCTTAGAGGACCGCACGATCGGTCATGGTTTTTCGACCCGTCCGATACGGACGAAGGAATGGTCGGCGATGGGTCGGAGCCGCCATACAACAATTCGGCCCGACCGACCGAAACACTGAAATGTCGGTTGGTTGGGCCAAATTATTGTATCGTGTGTACCTAACTTAACTCAGCCATGCTGCAAATGTTTTCAATAGGTGTCCCTGCATATTTCACCCTGCCAACACCTATAAAATCTACAAGTTGCAAGGTTTAGTACCAAAAAATAGGTTATATTAAAATGACCATAACTGGAAACTATAATTCTTCCCAACCACCACTGGATTAAGATGAGACAAAGTCATTTTTTTTAGTATAGTGTCCCTTTAAAGTTGTTGTTCCCATGGATTACATTACATGTGATTTGGAGCCCAGGCAAGATGTGCTTTCCTTATATGAAAACTTATGTCTGAGAATGTACATTTAAATTAAAAACGGATCACTATATTAGGACTCAATATGGATTAATTATATAAGTGCAAGTGTATATATTTTTGCTAGTGTGATTTTGTATTACTGTACACAATATTTTATTGATTGAGAATAAGTCCTTCCTCAATGCATCATGATTTAACAGATTCTTTTATCCTGTGGGAAAACAATGGGGCTTAACTTTACCTCATTTATAGGAGAGGTTGCATACCCTTAATAGTAAAAACACATAGACACCCTTCCTTATTCATCACCTCATCGGTATCGACATGCTGCCGCCCTGCCGAACTATTGCACGATTTCTTGCGAGATCAGTGACATACATATACGTCTGATAAATTAAATAATGATTGGTCCTTGTCCATGGATTCAGGGACCATGTTGGTTCAGTAAAACCAAGGGACACAGGGCAGTGGGGCCTCAGAACTTGTCTTTTTTTAAAAGGTGTTAGATTGTCATTCAATAATATTTTTGATTGTGTTGTATTTTTCCTCCAAAGTTTTACCTTGAACAATAGCTGTAAAATGTTCTGTGAACTTCTGGCATTAGAAGTTACATGTTGGTCAACATCACTGGTTTCCATTTCACTCTGGTCCTTGCTCTTGAAAAATGGAAACATTCGGGAGAAGAGGTTCTTTATACGCTTGGCATTGAATGACCCCTTGTCATCTTTTGCTTTTGTATCACATTTTACAGTCTTTAACGTGGCACGCTCTTTCTTTGCCACTCTTCGCTTGCTTGGAATGACACCAATTTTCTTACTTTCCTCATCAACGGTGGATTGTTCTTCAATAATTTGTTTGATCGTGTTGTATATTTCCAAGTGTCTTGCGTGCTTGTTCTTCTGTCAATCGTTTGTTCATTGACGTGATGTTTTCCACAGATTTAGGCTTGATGAAAATAGCAATTGGACAGAGCTGTGCTATATTTAATCTTTCGATTGCATTGCCGGAGACATCAAGAATGCAATGTTTACCCCGTTCTGCAACTTGTATCACAGACTGAACACTTGTTCCATAAAGGTGGTTATTGAACTGTCCAGCCTCAATGAATTTGTGATCTTGAATATCCTTTTCCGTCACAAAGTGGTAATCTCTTCAATCTATTTCACAGTCTCTTTTTGGTCCTGTATGTGATACACAAGATCCAAACTTTTCTGGAAATTCTGTAATGAGGTCATCATTTACTCTGTCTTTTTATGGGTCCCAATGTAATTACTGGCCTTGAATTGTTCCCTTCCTTTTGACAAACTGGTTCATTTGATAATACATCCTCTTTCTGACCACGGTAACTACCTTCACTATCGCTGGCATTAGAAGTTACATGTTGGTCAACATCACTTGTTTCCATTTCACTCTGGTCCTTGCTCTTGAAGAATGAAAACATTCGGGAGAAGAGGTTCTTTATACGCTTGGCACTGTATCATCCAGGGGATGGGTGTAAAGGAGGCCTGATATATCTTGTTGTACTAACATGATTACTGATTTGCTGAGAATATGAGTTGGTGATTGTAATAAATGGCCGGGAGGCCGGGTACTTACAAGTACGCTTTAGGAGGAGGCGTATAGTCCAGGAATTGCAGGACACAGAGGCTGCTGGGAAGTGGAGGTCCACATTACCCGAGGCTGGTCAAACCCCAATTCAACAAGCTATATATATAGAATTGGGTAGTATACTCCACGCAGAATGTGCAACTAGTTAGACCAAATTAATTCAATACATGTAACAAAATGACTGGCCCTAGTGCACATCCACTTAATTTTGCTTATATTTTACTTCCATTGAATGCGACTTAAAAAGCCTGACCCTGCTCTATGGAATAATTAAGCAAATTAGGTTCAATACTTGGCCAAATTATTTAGCCCACAAACCACTCCACGGTGGTATGCTTTATTCGCCGGGTCCTACCTTTTAACCTTTTTAACCATACGATACTTGTCTTACCATTCTTAGGAGACGTAAACTCCTCAAACTGTGTCTTTCATAGTTACCTACATTTATGGAGTGGAGAAATAAATATGATATAATAATTGTGTTCAATTGGAAGGCTCGTTTCATTGAAGGTTAGTTATGATTATAATATGATGGTTGTTAGTTCAAACTGAATCCCAAAACGTTTTTAGTTCTAAAAATGATCGAAAACATGTTCAACATTTGTCATACGGATAACGTACTAACCATTATAAATACTCTCCATTTCAATTATGTTATTGCATTTATATTCTAAAGAATTACAGGTAATTTACAAACTCCAATCATAAAATAATTCATCATATTTGTTGTTTTAGTTTTAAATGTCATTTCCATATTGTTTGTGTTTGCAATTACGAAGACAGTTATTACAGTAAATTCCTGAGAGGAAGCGGATAACGTGGAAGTGATAAGTGGGCTGGCAAGCCCTGATTATGTTTTCTTTTCACGTCTATTGTTTAGTGTCTTTTACACAATAAATTTAATTGATGTGGACCACTAAGTGAGTATAATGACTATACTACACACAGTATAAGAGGTCCATAATGTACAATATCTTGATGTACTGCACAGTGTTGGTTCCAATAGAAAATTTTACTAAAACAAAACAATATGTTACGTACATGTGCCGTACATATTGGACATAATATGGATTGGAATACTATGATATCAGGATGGTTGGATGTACATGACCTCGCCAACTTAACTGCACGGAGACATTCTAAAATAGGGAGAGCTGGGTATTCCATGCCTGGTAAGACCAGTCAGAACGTTGTACTTAAAGATTTTTGGCCCAAGCGACCAATAACTGTGTATTGGTTGGATGGGCGGATAAAATGCTTTGCTGATGTTATCGAGCCCAGCTGTGCCCTTCGTCTGGACCGGACTAACAGGCGTTTGGACAAGAAAAACTTGTTGGTAAACAGTTGCGCCAACTGGTTGGCCAAGTCACTTTGCCGCAGAACAAACAGACATTGGTCCCGGGCTTGAGCGATGCTCATTAGCCAACGTCTCAGATCGGACAAATATTTATTTTGTGTACCCAGCCTAGGGGAAAAGATCAATTTATAAATTTAGCGCTATTACCCCCAAAAAATATGTCTGTTTTTTTACTTTCCGTGTATTGTGAAATGTATGATTGAAAAATGCTGAGAGGGTTTTGAAAGTTCTAAAAGTTTGGGAGATATTTTTCGCAGTATGTAAGTAGTTTACATACTTCTCTGGTAAATTACGCAAAACTTCTATAAAATAAACAAACACTCCATATATATTTATTTTGCAGTCATTTTTTGTTTTGCAATAAAGTTTTATTGAATTTTGCCATTTCATCTCAAATATTTACAAACATTTTGGATGGTTTTATATCATGTTTACTAATTAGGATAATGAGTTATATAAGGCAAATCATTGTTTAAGCTTGTAAGTAGGAGGGTTAGGTAAAAGAGCACAAAAATAAGGTGCTGTGGGGGGGATTGCAGTCATGTTTTAATAGGGCAAACCCACATAGTGAGTTTAGCAGTAGAATTTACATTAATAAAAAAACAAACGATTCAGAAATTTCCCTAAAATATTTTAAAGGGAATGTTTCACCCCTCCACCACAAATCTTTTACATCTACAGAAACCCCATCCACTCAGACCTGTGTATGTTTAAAAGACTGACCAATCCGCTCCCACATTTGAGCTATTGTACTTACATGCTCTTCCTTGTTCCACTGCCGCGGCTCCTCCACTCCACTTCCGAGCAGTCTCCACTGCGGTTGCGCAAGAACATAAAAAGAATACAGCAGCCACAGTGGAGACAGTGAGGAGACCGGAAGTGGCGGTGGAGCGAGGAGATGGAAGTATAATAACTCTGGCTGGGAGCAGATTTGGTCATTTTAAACATAACAAGGTCCTGCTTCTGGGGGTTTTTGGGCAGTGAAAGATTTGTGTGTGTAGAGGGGGTCGGACTGTCTGTTAATTTCATAAATTCCTCCAGACAAAATTGATAAATGAATCTCAAGAATCGTGAGTCCAAGATTTTCTCGAACTCGAATCTCCTGCTAGACATCAACGGAAATTGGAACGGGAGGTAAGTAAAGTGTGATGAATACTGATAAGACCGACTTGGTTTGATGAGAGAACAAGAGACAGTTAGGCATCGCACTACTGGGAAGGAAGTTGAATTGAAGAGTTGAAACGCCCACTGGACGACTAATCATCCGAGATAGGAAAACGACCAATAAATTGGGTCCCAGTTTGGAGAAGTGAACCCGTAATAGTTAATATGAATAGAGGAGACCCACACTTTATCTCCACAGAAAACTGGGGGTTCTCTACGTTCCTATCTGCTGCAGTTTTTGTACAGGAGCAGATTTCCGAGTGCTGATGTGTCCATAGTATGCCAGAATAGCGGTGCATCTGGCCAGAGTCATTGGCACAGTACAATGTGTGAAAGAAAAATCTGAGGAAAACATCATGGATGTTGTCCCAAAGACAACATAAAAAAGGAGTATTTCCTCCGTAGAGCATGAGGGTGATGTTGTTATGGGCGAGCTCAGCCAAGGCAAAGTGTTGGCCCAATCATCTCGTGATATAGGAAATGTAAACAAAGAAGCATTGTTCCAAAGACGGTGGTAGTGCGTCAGAGCCCCATGGCGTGAGGTGGGTGGTTAAGCCAGAGGTAGAATTGTAACTTTGAGTGTTCAGGACGACAAAATGCCCTCCAAAATTTGGAAACAAATGAGAACATTCCTCCTGTCAGATACAATTCCCAGAAGGGAGCGCATGAAGCGGAAGATATGGAAAAAAAAGCAAAAAAAATTTGAAGCTAACTCGGTGAAGATGGTAATTTGGGAGGGAACAAAATGGGCCAGTTTTGCTTGAAATCGGTCTAGCCTGTCACCCTATGAACCGTGTTTCTCTTGGAGATGGGAAGTTACACAATAAAGTATCCATGGATAATGTGGTCAAGGCTGGACAGAATGGGGAGGGGTTGAAGACCACAGGTGAGGGTTCATGAAGACTTGGATTAGCACAGCTAGTACAACACTTGAATAAAGTCTTTAACATCTTTCCATTTCGGCCAACCAAAGGGAACGGGCAAAGAATAGTTAAAAGTTTTGTTAACCACCGGGATGCCCGGCTTTCTTGGACATGAGAGGATGAAGAAGGCATAGCTTGCTCCCGAAGTGAACAGAACAAGATTTTGCCAGAGGGTGTGGTCTGGGGAGGAGCAAGAATCTTGTGCGGCTTGGACTCTTGGAACAAGTGGAGAGATAGAGGCCAAGATTTTTCGTGTTGGGATAATGGATCCCTTATCTGTCCTTGTGCAGGTTCTCATTCATCCTGTCCATGGTATATCTGTTGTATTCAATTAGAATCAAACTGGATTGAAAATGGTAGTTCTTGAAGAGTTCGCTAGGTCATTTATCCGACTGGCTTCTCAACTTCAGAATGACTTGTACAAAAATCTGTGGCAATTCTGTCCCTGGAAAATCCCATGTAGCATATCACAGCCAGGTGTTTAAGGTTTGATAGATAGGGTGGCTAAGAGGTGTTAGTAGGCACCCTCGTAGTAAGGTGTTAAACAGCATGTACATGGCATACACCAACTGTAATGCCAAAGGGCATTACGGAATATTCGTAGTGAACGTCCCTAGTTGTAAAAGGCGCGTCTTCCAACGTCACCTTTGCCGTTTACGGATCAGATTGTGGCCCCCCGAAAGCATCATTTGGATAAATTTTTTAGCCCCTTTTATTGGTCAACCATTCATCCAGAGGATGAAGGAAGAGGGATACCGTTCTTTATGCTGGATTTTATTTAACCCACGGTAGTCCGAACGGGTCGTAAACCTCGTCCTTTTTTTCCTCCCCAAAAGAATCCAGCTCCAGCGGGGAGTGAAAGGTTGTATGAAACCCCTAGACAATGTTCAGTATATGATACCTTTCATGGCTAGAGTTTTCGGAGGCGAGACCATGGGTATCTGTCTCGTCCCAAGGAGGGCATAGTACTGAGGTGAAGAATCGATGGGCATGTAGGACGTCTGGTGCGGTGGTAACATCCTCCTCGCTTTTTACAAAACACATCAAGAGAAGACTCACATAACATTCACTGGAGGTTTTCTCAGATTTATGTTTAACACGGGTAAGTAGTAAAGCATATGAGTAGAAAGGCACTTTTGAAACAGAAAGGCTCCAAGACTTCATTGAGTTCATGTGAGAACAATCTATAACAGTGTGTAATCTGAGCCATGGAAGCTTCCGAGCAATTAGGGGAGCAGAAGGGCTTTGGCATGACAAGAAACCATTAAACTTCTTGGTGAAATATGGCCAAAGCGGAATAGGATTCGTATGTAGCATTTGGAGATGGAATTTCAGAAGCCAAACGGTGTTTTGTCAATCGCCAGAACTCGAGAGGTTGTTGCAAGTTGAAGGGAGGACAGCCCCATTCTGCTGCGTAGGTAGAATTCAATGAAATTCCAGGGCACCAGATATCAACAACAGGCTTGCTGGGAGGAAAAAGTTTACCATCACAGGTGAAGTAGCTGGTCGGAAGAGAGTTTTAATGGTGTCAAATTGTGCAGGAGACTTACGTTACCTAGAAGGAGCTCCTCCTTAACTTCTAGGTCCTGGAGTTTCCCTACTGGGGACATTTCTTCTGCAAAGTGTCTTCCCCAGCTACAAGTAGAGACAACCAGTCCATTGGTACGTCGGCGTGTTTTTCTTTTCCTCGGGGGATAGATGAGTAGCCGCCAATTTGCATCTCATCGGCTCTTCACCCGAAGATATGGCTTGCGGAAAGGTCTGAGCAGCCCTAGGAAAGGTCTTAGGGAGGTTGGAACGAGCTGCAGACCTTTCTGCCTGCCATTCACGAAAGCAGGGTATCAATCTGGATGCATAGTGTAATCAATATACTAATTCGTCCTTGAGGCGGTCAGAGAGTCCCTGCCAGAAGGCTGCAGTAAGTGCCTCATTGTTCCAAGAAGTCTCCGCAGCAAGGGTACGAAATTCGATAGCATATTGTCCCACGGAACGAGACCCTTGGCGGAGCTGCATCAAACGGGAGGAGGCAGCAGAGGTTCTTCCTGGAGCATCAAAGGCCTTGCGGAACATACTCAGGAAGTCAGTAACATTATAGACTAAAGGATCGTCTCTTTCCCATAAAGAAGAAACCCAGGCCAGCGCATTGCCCTCCAACAAGGCGATGATGTGCCCAACCTTAGCACGATCCGATGCAAAATGAGATGGTTGAAGTTCAAATTGGATTCGGCACTGATTAATGAAGCCACGGCAGGCTTGGGCATCACCATTGAACCGCGAGGGCGGAGATATGCGGGGCTCTCTCCGAAGAGAAGGATCACCGGATCCGGACGTTGAAGGAGGCGGCGTAGACCCCGGAGCAGAGGCAGAAGCTGGGGGTAGCCGGACAGCAACGGTATCCATGAACTGAGCCAACTGGCCCTGATGGTGTTCGAACAGGTCCATGCGTTTGGACAAAGCTTGGAGAGTTTTACTCAACTCTGCCATAGCCCCCTCAGGCGTTTCCATGGCCCGATAGTACTGTAATAAATAGCCGGGAGGCCGGGTACTTACAAGTACGCTTTAGGAGGAGGCGTATAGTCCGGGAATTGCAGGACACAGAGGCTGCTGGGAAATGTAGGCTGGAAGCTGGAACAATGGTGCTGCTGGGAACTGTAGGCTGGATGCTGAAACAATGGTGCTGCTGGGAACTGTAGGATGGATGCTGGAACAAGGTGCTGCTGGGAACTGTAGGCTGGATGCTGGAACAATGGTGCTGCTGGGTACTGTAGGTTGGATGCTGGAACAATGGTGCTGCTGGGAACTGTAGGCTGGATTCTGGCAAGGTAAGTAACTTGAGACTGGATGCAGGCTAGGTAAGTAACTGGAGACTGGATAGGTAAGTAGCTGGAGCGGTAAAGGTAGGTACCGGATCCGAGGTAGGTGAGTACAGGAGCCACGGTGGTAGCAAATGCTACTATCGGGCACCGGGTCTAGGAGGACGCTGGTTTTTAAATCCTCCGCGCTGCCCGGTGTGTCGGCGTTGTGACGTCATGACGTCTACGACGCCGCCCACCCGGAAGTGCAGTGCGGCGCGGGACCGGAGTGGCAGGTAAGTTCTAGCTTTTTGTAGTTGCTGCTTAATAATTTCAGTCAATTGAAAGCTCTTTCATTTGAAGTTAATGATTGATTAGAATATGATGTTAAACTAAATTCCACACCTTTTTAACTATACAAATGATAGAAAAACATGGTAACATTTTCTGTAAAGTAACTTTGCCACTTATTAAATATTTCCCTTCAATGCCATGTTTATCCATTTCTATTCCTCATAAGGAATTTACAGGTAATTTACAAACACCAAATCATTTAATATTTTAAATATGTTCTTATATTTGTTTAATGTCATTTTCATATTGTTTTGTTTTAATTAGAAGAAGTTGATTACAGTAAATATGAATTATGTTTCTTTTCAGCGTCCTATTTGTTTAGTGTCTTTTACACAATAAAATGTAATTGATTTGTACACTAAGAGTATAATGACTATAGTACACACAGTAATAGAGTCCATATAAATGTAAACAATATTTGATTGTATGCACAGTATTGTTCCAATAGAAATTTACTAAAACAAACATAGGTTAACGTACGATGGCCGACATGATCGAGCAATCAATTGTGTGGAATATATGATATCAGGATGTTGGTGTACAGACCCCCAAACTTAACTGCACGGGACATTCTAAAATAGGGAGAGCTTGGGTTTCCATGCCTGGTAGACCAGTCAGAAGTTGTATCTGAAAAGATTTTTGGCCCACGACCCATAACTGTGTATTGGCTTGCGATGGGCGGATAAATGTTTGCTGATGTTTCGATCCCGCTGTGCCCTTCGTCTGGACCGTCTAACAGGCGTTTTGGGAAAAGAAACTGTTTGGTAAATCAGTTGCGCAAACTGTTGGCCAAGTCCACTATTGCCGCGAACAACAGACATTTGTCCCGGCTGAGCGAATGCTCATAGCCAACGCTCAGATCGGACAAAATTATCTTATTTGTGTGTACCCAGCCTAGGGGAAAACCAGATCTATTTATAAAATTTGCGCTATTACACCCAAAAAATATGTCTGTTTTTGTTACTTTCCTGTAGTATTGGTGAAATGTATGATTAAAAATGCTGAGATGGTTTTTGAAAGTTCTAAAAGTTTGGGAGATATTTTCTGCAGTATGTAAAGTAGTTTATACTTCTCTGTCAATGTACGCAAAACTTCTATAAAATAACAAACACTCCATATATATTATTTTGCAGTCATTTTTTTTTCTGCACTAAAGTTTTATTTGATTTGCCATTTCATCTAAAATTACAACATTTTGGATTGGTTTTATATATGTTTTACTTTCAGGATAATGGTTTTATATAAGGGCAAAGCATTGTTTAAGCCTTTGAGTAGGGAGGGTATGGTTAAAAGAGCACAAAACATAAGGTGTGGGGGGGATTGCAGAATGTTTTAATAGGGCAAACCCCACATAGTGAGTTTAGCATGTAAATTTACATATAAAAAAACAAACGATTAGAAATTTCCATAAAAATATTTTAAAGGGAATGTTTCACCCCTCCACCACACATCTTTTACCTACCAAAACCCCTCCACTCGACCTGCTGTATGTTTAAAAGGAATGACCAATCCGCTCCCACATTTGAGCTATTGTACTTACAGCTCTTCCTTGTTCCACTGCCGCGGCTCCTCCAGCTTACCACCTTCCACGAGCAGTCTCCACTGCGGTATTTGCGCAAGAACCAAAAAAGAACCTACATGCAGCCACATGTGAGACAGTGAGGAGACGGAAGTGCTGTGTGGAGGGATGAGGAGATGGAAGTATAATAACTCTGGCTGGGAGCAGATTTGGTCATTTTAAACATAACAAGGTCCTGCTTCTGGGGGTTTTTGTGGCAGGTAAAGATTTGTGTGTAGAGGGGTCGACTGTCCCTTTAATTTCATAAATTCCAGACTAAAATTGTAATAAATGAATCTCAAGAATCTTGAGTCCAAGATTTTCTCAACCTCGAACTCCTGCTGACCATCAACGGAAATTGGAACGGGAGGTAGTAAAGATGTGGTGAATACTGATAAGACAGACTTGGTTTGATGAGAGAAAACCAAGAACACGTTGGATCGCTACTGGGAAGGAAGTTGAAGTAGAGTTGACAGCCACTGGACCGACTAATATCGGAGATGGAAAACGACCAATAAATTTGGGTCCAGTTGGAGGAAGTGAACCCTGATATTAATATGAATAGAGAGAGCCACACTTTATCTCCACAGAATAAGCGGTGGGTTCTCTACGCTCCTATCTGCTGCAGTTTTTGTACAGGAGCAGATTTCCGAAGGCGCTGATAGTTCCATAGTAAGCCAGAATAGCGGTCGCATCTGGCACAGAGTCATTGGCCAGCAGTACATGTGTGAAAGAAAATCTTCGAGGAAAACTCACGGATGTTGTCTCCAAAGACAACATAAAAAAGGAGTATTTCCTCCGTAGAGCATGAGGGTGACAGTTGTTATGGGCGAGCTCAGCCAGGAGAAGTTTGTGCCCAATCATCTCGGAGTATAGGAAATGTAAACAAAGAAGCATCTGTTCCAAGACGCGTGTAGTGCGTTCAGTAGCCCATTGACGTGAGGTGGGTGGTAAGCCGGAGTAGAATGCTAACTTTTGAGTTCAGGACGTACAATTAAGTGCCCTCCAAAATTTGGACACAAATGAGAAACCGAGCTCTGTCAATACAATTTACCAGAAGGGCGTCATGAAGCGGAAGATATGGAAAAAATAAAAGAAAAAAAACATTTGAAGCTAACTCGGTGAAGATGGTAGTTTGGGGAGGGGAAGCAAAATGGGCCATTTTGCTGAAAGTCGCGTCTGCCTTCACCCCATAACGTGTTTTCTTGGAGGTGGGAAGTTCAACAATAAAGCTCCATGATAATTGGTCAAGGGCTGGACAGAATGGGGAGGGGTTTGAAGACCACAGGGAGGGTTCACGAAGACTTGGATTAAGCACAGCTAGTACAACACTTGAATAAAGTCTTTAAATCTTTTCTCATTTCGGCCAACCCAAAGGGAAACGGGCAAAAGAATATAAAAGTTTGTTAAACGACACCGGGATGCCCGGCTTTCTTGAACCATTGAGAGGAAATGAAAAGGCATAGCTTGCCCGAAGTGAAACGGAACAAGATTTTGCCAGAGGGTGTGGTCTGGGAGGAGCAGAGAATCTTGTGCGGCTCTTGGACTCTTGGACACAAGTTGAGAGAGATAGAGGCCAAGATTTTCGTGGTTGGGATAATGGGGAACCCTTTCTGTCCTTGTGCAGGTTCTCATTCATCAGTCCATGGTATATCTGTTGTATCTCAATTAGAATCAACTGGAATTGAAAATGTAGTCGTGAAGACGTTCGCTAGGTCATTTACGACTGGCTTCTTCATTCAGAATGAACTTGTACAAGAAACTTGTGGCCAAATTTGTCCCTGAAAATCCAATGTAGCATATCACAGCCAGGTGTTAAGGTGTTGATTAGATAGGTTGGCTAAGAGGTGTTAGTAGGAACGCCCAGACTAGTCAAGGTGTTAAAACACGACATGGTACATGGATACACCAACTGTAATGCCAAAGGGCATTACGAGAGAATATTCGTAGTGAACGCCCTAGTGTAAAAGGCGGTCTTCATGGCGTCACCTGTTGCCGTTTCACGGATCAGATTGTATGCCCCCGCGAAAGATCATTTTGGTAAATTTTTTCGCCCTTTTATCTGGTCAACATTCTCCAGAGGATAGAGGAAGAGGGATACCGATTCTTTATGTGGATTTATTTAACCCACGGTAGTCCGTACAGGGTCGTAAACCTCGTCGCTTTTTTCCCTCCCCCAAAAGAATCCAGCTCCAGGAGGGGAGTGAAAGGTGTATGAAACACCCTCAGACCAATGTTCAGTATATGTACCTTTCATGGCTAGGAGTTTCTCGGAGGAGACAGTGGGTATCTGTTCGCCATAGCAGGACATAGTACCGAGTGAAGAATCGATGGGCACTGTAGGACGTGCGTGGTGCGGTGGTAACTCCTCGCTCGCTTTTTACAAAACACACAAAGAAATCACCATAACATCTCAGCGGAGGTTTTCTCAGATTTATTTTACACAGGGTAATGTAGTAAGCACATGAGTAGAAAGGCATTTTGAAACAGAAAGGCTCCAAAACTTTCATTGAGTTCCATTGTGAGAACAATCTATAACAGGTGTGTAATCTGAGCGCCATGGAATCGAGCTAATTAGGGGCAGAAGGCTGTGGACATGACAAGAAGCCATATAAGACTTCTTGGTGAAATATGCCACAAGGCGGAATAGGATTCGTATGTAGATTTGGAGATGGAATTCAGGAAGCCAAACGGTGTTTTGTCAATAGCCAGAACTCGAAGAGGTTGGTTGCAAGTGAAGGAGCGAGGACGCCCCAATTCTGCTGCGTAGGTAGAATCAATGAAATTCCAGACGGCACCAGAATCAACAAAGGCCTGCTGGGGGAAAAGTTGACCATTCACAGGTGACAGTAGCTGGTACGATAGAAAGAGTTTAATGGTTCAAATTGTGCAGGAGACTTACGTTACCTAGAAGGAGCTCCTCCTTAACTTCTAGGTCCTGGGTTTCCCATACTGGGGACATTTCTTATCTACAAATGTCCTTCCCCAGCACAATAGAGAAAGTCCATTGGTACGTCGGCGTGTTTTTTCCTCGGGGGATAATGGTAGCCGCCGAAGTTTGCATCTCATATTGTTTTGTTTTAATTAGAAGAAGTTGATTACAGTAAATATCCTGAGGAGGAAGCAGATAACGAGGAAGGTAAAGTTGGCTGGAAGCCCTGGTACCGGATCCGAGGCAGGTGAGTACAGGAGCCAGGGTGGTAGCAAACGCTACTATCGGGCACCGGGTCCAGGAGGACGCCGGTATTTAAATCCTCCGCTCTGCCCGGCGTGTCGCCGTCATGACGTCTACTACGCCGCCCACCCAGAAGTGCAGTGCGGCGCGGGACCGGAGCGGCAGGTAAGTTCGTGACAGTGATGTCTGGAGGATCATAGTTGTCCTTCATATCCATTGTAGGCTTTGCAACTTTGAGATAAACCAAGTCTAATGTATTTTTAAAAGCAGTAACAGCGTCCTCATGAGTAACGTCTTCTAGGCACACAGAGTTGATGGCTAGCAGTTTATTCCCAATTTGAAATCTTCCATCCTTGTGTGTTGGCCCACCAGTTTATTCCCAATTTGAAATCTTCCATCCTTGTGTGTTGGCCCACCTTCAAGAATTTTAGTTACATAAATGCTGTTATCTCCAAGTTTATACTGATTTTCTACACCACCGGCTATGCTGAATCCCAGATCTTTGGGGCCTTTAATAAGCTTTATCTTCATTATTTTTTCTGTTATCGACTTTCTCTTTCTGATATTTGCCTGTTGAGTAGAAGATGGGACAACATCAGCAAGGAATGGAATAACAGGGATCATGGGGGAAATGGGAGGACAAGGAGAATTTTATGGATAGAATCACAGAATAAAGGTTTGTTGTTCATTACAGAGCAGCCATGTGTGACCATTCTGCATCTCAACAACAAACGCAAGTTACAAGTGTATACCTGCATCCCCATATCCTCTAGTCTGTAAGCTCTTTGGGCAGGGTCCTCTCTCCACACTCTGTTTACTTATATTATGTATTACCTGTGTATGTAATAAGTATGACTTTGCATAACATGTATTACCCTGTATGTAATGTATGACTATGTAATTGTAAAGCGTCACGGAAGATGTTGGCGCTATATAAATCCATAATAATAATACATATCAGGGTTGATTATATTGCTTTAACAGCCTGTAATTAATATAATAGATTCTGTATTTTATAATGATAGTACAAGCTTGGCAATGCCATTGCCATGAGCATCTGCAAAAAGTTTTCCAGGGGGGAGAAAATGCATGCGTAGTTTGTTGGTTGAAACAAAGAAATCCACCACTACAGCCAGCTGTAAATAATAAAGAAAAACGCCATACCATCCAAGCTGTAAATAATAAAGAAAAACGCCATACCATCCAAGCTGTAAATAATAAAGAAAAACGCCATACCATCCAAGCTGTAAATAATAAAGAAAAACAACATACCATCCAAGCTGTAAATAATAAAGAAAAACGCCATACCATCCAAGCTGTAAATAATAAAGAAAAACAACATACCATCCAAGCTGTAAATAATAAAGAAAAACGCCATACCATCCAAGCTGTAAATAATAAAGAAAAACAACATACCATCCAAGCTGCCTCTTTAGTGCCTGGATAGGTTTTTCAAGATCCTGTGGCAAAAAAGCCGTTATGCTGGTAGTGACTGGAAAGCAGGTAGGGGTTAAAGTATTCTGAACCGCTTGTTTTAACTATCAAGGTCACAGAGCACCCAAGTAACAATCTCTCCCCATGAACAAAAGTACAAACTTTCTAGCTACTACGTCTATCTGTGCAAAAACCCTAGCACCTATGCATGAGACCAAGCAGTGGTCTGCGTGGGAACAATGACATGTGGCTTTTCATTGGGCTGTGTAAGCTTTCTGCTATATGAACTATGGGATGTGGATATTCTAGTGATGGTAAGACTTATCCTTAATATTATTTCCAACTAGCTGAACCTCAATAAGTGGTAATTATGTGTAATTAAAAAAACAACATACATCCAAGCTTGTAAATATAAAGAAAAACAACATACTTATATCCAACTGTAAATAATAAGGAAAAAAACGCCATTAACCCGGATCCAAGACGTACATAATAAAGAAAAAAAACTCCATATCCCATCCAAGCTGTAAATATAAAGAAAACATCATATTCATCCAAGCGTAAATAAAAAAGAAAAACGCCATACCAATCCAACGCTGTAAAGTAATACAGAAAAACGCCAATAACCTAACCACTCAAGCTGTAAATAAGTAAAGCAAAACACCATACCCAAATACCAAGCTGTTGAAAATTAATAAAGAAAAAACCACAACCTACACCAAGCGTAAATAACAAAGAAAAACACCAACCATCCACGATCAACCATTTATTTAATGCCCAGAAGTTCTGAAATGTATTTGCAGCTGGCCACGGGCCACAAGTCACTGAATACCTAATCCTTCATGGCCATCCTAAAAGTATCTATAACTTTTCTAGTGCAAAGAGGATAAAATGTGCTTGTTTAGGCTCAATACTGGTTTCAGAACAAGTACGAAGAAATACAGTTCCCCAGCATCCGTTTTCTGGACAAACAAACAAGAAATAAAATCAGCATTATTCATTGAATAGCACCTAGAGCCCCCACCCCCCCCCCCACCTCGGCCCCCCCCCCCACTCACACCCCACCCCCAACTGGTTTCCAAAACTATCCGGTGGGAACTTACAGTTACAGCATCCCTTAAATAAGATTTATAACCAAATCTAAACCTACAAAAACTTTTTTTTCAGGGTAGCAAGATAATAACTCCCACAATACATAATTGACTGTCCAGTAAAGGCTGTCTGGATGTAGTTCCAACCATAAACTAGATAAAGTCATACTAAGGGATTGAAAAACTTTAAATGGGCCAGTACCCCAACATACTGGTTAATTATTTCATAAATGGTTCAGAAACTACAGTTCCCCCAGCATGCCTAGTGGAGATCCACAGAGATAATAAAAAGTATATGTCAAAAGCAACTGTAACATTTGGGAAATGAGTTTTAACCATTGTTCCTGGGACTTTTTCTTTGGCCCCCTAGGTGCAGTCACCACCCGGCCATTGCTTCCTTGCAAAGTGAAATACTGCAATGTCCCAACGACGGTTCCCAAACATGATATAAAAAAACTACAAATCCCACAATGCTCCCCTAAACCCTAACACCTAAAAAAAATATCCATCAACACGTTTGGTATGATTGTATAACTTTAATGTAGAAATGTGCTACATACGTATTTTACAAATAGAAAAATAACACATAAATCTCCCATATTGAAATGCACTTCTATGGAAACGGTGCCCTCAATATTATAAAAAGATAATGTTCCCCTTACAGTGTAATATATAATGGATAATGCTCCCCTTACAGTGTAATATATAAGAGATAATGTTCCCCTTACAGTGTAATATATAATGGATAATGTCCCCCTTACAGTGTAATATATAAGGGATAATGTTCCCCTTACAGTGTAATATATAAGAGATAATGTTCCCCTTACAGTGTAATATATAATGGATAATGCTCCCCTTACAGTGTAATATATAAGAGATAATGTTCCCCTTACAGTGTAATATATAATGGATAATGTTCCCCTTACAGTGTAATATATAAAGGATAATGTTCCCCTTACAATGTAATATATAAGGATGTTCACCTTACAGTGTAATATATAAGGGATAATGTTCCCCTTACAGTGTAATATATAAGGGATAATGTTCCACTTACAGTGTAATATATAGGGGATAATGTTCCCCTTACAGTGTAATATATAAGGGATAATGTGCCCCTTACAGTGTAATATATAAGAGATAATGTTCCCCTTACAGTGTAATATATAGGGGATAATGTTCCCCTTACAGTGTAATATATAAGAGATAATGTTCCACTTACAGTGTAATATATA
>CM033473.1:296107205-296143358 GCA_019447015.1 Hymenochirus boettgeri
GATTATAAGGTTATAATGAAGGATCCTTACAGTGGTAATATATAATGGTTATCAAAATGTTCCCCACAGTGTAAATATATAGGAAAATACTGTTCTGCGTACCAGTGTAATTATATAAGGGACAAATTGCCCCTGCGAGTGGTAAATATATAAGGTTATAACTTGTTCCCTCTACATGTGTACATCTACTCTCTGGGCTCCTTTTTCCCCTTAACGGTTAATATCTCAGGCTGACACTGTTTCCCCTTCTAGTGTATATCTCCGCTCTCCTGTTCCCCCTCCATGTGACAAATATAAGAGGATAATGTTCTCCTTACAGAGGTAGATATATAAGGGATAGGTTCCCCTTACAGTGTTATGGTCCGGTTGGCACGGTATCTCGGTATCTCAGGGTAAAACATTATCGTTTTAGTGGGGGGTGTTATTTTTTGAATAAGTCTAAAATTCAACGAAGATTTGGAATGGGGCCCCTTTAAGAGGGCTGTGGGCAATATTCCGGAACCATGGGCGAACTCTAATTCCCGCCTAGTAGGCGCAATAATAGACCTGAGCGCGGGATCAGGTCGTGAAGGCATGATGAAAGCCTAAACGGACACAGCTCGGTTTTATCGGATACGGATATCTGAATTAAACCTCCATTATGTTTCCCTGTAACAAAAAGAATCCTATGCGCGAGGGACACATTTCTACTTCCAACTGGTCAAACCACCATGTTTAAATAGAACATTCTAGGACTATGACATAGGTGAAGGTTAAAGGGGAGACCTTGACACTTTCAACTAAACCCAAAGTGGACCCCAAATGGTCTTCTGCCTCCTTAACTTTTGTCACCGACTGGAGAACCCGCGATTTTCCCGTTGAGAATTTCTTGCCACACCCACACCCGATGCTGTAGCCTTGGGAGGCCATATGGTCGTCTGAACTGGGTGTCAAATTTCACGAGTCGACTCTTTATCGTCTGATGATAAACCCCAAACTGACAACTGAAGAGAACAGAGGAAGGTTAAAGGCCTAGAAATATACCATGGACCCCCCCCATGGAAGGATCAAAGACTCTATGGAAATTTCCAATAAAAAGGAATCCATTGGTAGAACTAATCTGAGTGAAACCCATGCCTTGACTTGGCCTTTAATGGGGGATATAAATAACTCGGATTTATTTATCAACACCCAGTATTGTTGCCTTGTCTATCTTGTTCCCAAATTAAAATAAAAAATGCTAACCGGCAGCCTCCCGGACGCCCGATCATATCTGGTTCTCCGGGAGCCCGAACTGAATAAGTTTATATATTTATACCAGCTTATTTAAAAGAACAAGAGACACTAGACGTGTTACGGACGTCTAGGATCACTAAATTACGGAACTATAGTACGGGTGTTGTTAGACGTTAGCCTTATATCCTCTATAAATCCCCATGGACACGGCCTGACAGTCATTACAGGGTCATTGGCCACCGGTATGCACATAAAAAAATGATAAACATTCATTGTTTATATTACAGAGCTATTAAAGTAATACTAATAATTATTTCACTTTCCATAATAAGTTCTATCACCAGTGACAGCCCGCTATTGGCACTGCTTGATGCCCCTACATATGCGGCCCATCTACTTAGGGGACTGGGGAAAATATGTGTTCTCCTGACAGACATTCACACAGAGCATTGGAAAATGTGGGATGCTCTATTGACAAACTGTCATGCTTTTTTGTCCAAATGCTTCACACAATGAATGGAATTTGCACTTGCACATTCAAGGTGATTACAGGTCTATACCTTTTTTGATTTTAAAATTAAGAAAGTTGGAGGTAAATTACCACTGACTAGATTTGAGAAAAGATACTGAAGGAAATAGCTTAGGTTTGCGTGCTCAGAGTATGCACCCAACACCCCTATAAAGGGAAGTCCAGTGGGTCCAATCTTAATGGCCAAAGAACTCCGACTTCCCCCTTGAAGGATTTTGAAAAAAACAAGCCACTTTGAGCTTTTTGTAAGTTTACAGACATGAGGCTAACCCTGAAAAGTGGCTCCGCAGGCCTATAAGAAGCTAAGTATTCACGTAGAGAAACCTTGGTTTTTGGCCAAACTTAAATAGACGTAAACGTACGAAATTACATTTAATTTGGGTCACTGAATACACACATACTGGGTCTGGAACAAACTGATTGAAAAACATTGTTTATTTTAACAGACCGACCCGAATCTCTTAAGAGAGCCATAGGGAAGAAACCAGTGATTATACCAACGGAGAGCACCGACAATTGGGCAATCACTGGTTTCCGTCCCACAGCCTTTAATGTCCTATGTCACCCAGTGTAAAAAATCCATCACTTGATTGAAACGAAATCCAATAAAGAAGCCACAATGGTGTCTCATGTAAACATGTTTATACATGAAACAAGACAACAAAGGTTTCGAGACATTTTATTGTAAATGACTTTATTACTGTACATCAAAGGGGTTGTCTATGTACTCCAAGGTGACTCTGGCCCTTATGTTTTATGTAGGGACAACAACCAGGGACTTCGCACAAGGGGGTGCTGAACATATACGGGACATAAAAAATGAAGAAGGAGAGAGACAAACACAACACCGCAACCCAAAATTGTTTACGTAAATGGGGACTTGAAAAATCCCACCATCCTGTGCGCGGTGGAAACGGGATAGAAAAAATCATGCAAAGCGAAACAAGATTGGATTTTTCTATTTACAAAGTAGACACCCGAAAGGGAATGAATGAGGAATTGCAGTTTAAAATAGGTCCTTTAATATTTTTGATACTGTTAGCTTATATGAATGCGTGTTTACCCACTGGTTGATTTCATTATCCTTTTGTTTGTAACAAATGCTATAATATAGGGAAATGGAACAAATATGTGTTCTATTTATATGCTTGTAGGTTGTACATATACTATGGTTTTTTAATTATAAGACCACCGGATTGATATATCTCTGCTCCTGATGCTTAACCGATGGACTAGGAAATCGGTTAATGGGAACTGTTTGTTTTGCCCCTCTGACTTTTCGATTATGAAACACCAGGTTTTGTGGTATTTAAACCAATCCAAGGTGGCCTCCCATCACCACGTGACCCGGAAGAGAGGCCATTGTGGCTTGAAACTTGCGTAGGTCTATGGTGGAATTAACCTGATGCTGGGTGTCTGGTGCACAGCTCGGCTGTCTAGCGGAAGCGGACCTTTTTCTATGCACACTTGATGAGTTGGGCGGATTAGAAGTGAAGACGGTTTCCTTTATCAACAAAGCTTACTCTCTAGATGCTTGAGTTTACCGCCTGCTTGCTTTTTTTGTGTTCACTCTACCGGCCCTACCCTAACCCCTACGTCTGGCTTTGGACATGGATTTTGCAGGACAACTTGCAAAAAACAAAAAAACAACTAAGCGAATTTTAACTAACTTTGCTAACGCTTCCTTGAGTGACTGTTTCATTTGCCCGCTCGTGTCCCATTACTAATCCACGTGCTTGGCCGTCCATTGGCTCGGATTTTAGTGCACAGTTTGCACTCAGAGACCGTCTTAGCCCACACTATTCTTCCATATTTACGTCCTATTAGGGCAATACCCCCCTCCATGGGAGGATTTATGGAGGTATTTATACTTATATGTGCACATATCTTTTTAGAACCATTCATCATATTGTTGTTTTTAGGTAGGGGGATTTTATATTATATATGTACAATAAAGGCGTTGTAATTATGTGAATATCCACTACTGGACCCGTGTAGTATTATAAATATTTGAATTCCTATTTTGGCTCTATATTTTGGGCACCTATAAGACCAGTTTTGAGTGCCGCTTTGGCCCCCCCCCGCGTTAAAACCGGTCCTATGTAGTTGGTGAGTGAGCTTTGGGCCCCCTCCAGCGTTTAAACCGGTCCATGGAATTATATTTTCCTCTATATTTCTCTCTGTCCTTTCCTACTTCTTCCTGAGTATATCGATCTTATCTAGGCTATCTTACTTGTCTTGATCTATCCCTTTATGTCATGATCAGTTCACTTGGCTGCCGAGGTATAGCACCCACTTTTAATAATTGATCCTGCCGGTACCATAGCCCCCTTTGCGCGATTAGCGCATTTCCTGTCTAGTTTTTTTCCTTGTGGTTTAATTTATTATCCTGGCCGGGTCACACCACAATACTTACCCAATTGTCAACAATTAGGCCGCCTGATAAATTCATTCAAAGACATTATCCAGTAAATACCGATTGAACTGTAAAGCTTGGTACACACTATCCATACTTCGGATTCGGCCCGTACTGAACCCAACGTTTAGTGTAGTGGATGAAAGATTGTGGATGGGTTCTTTGGCCGGATGAACTTACCGTTCGTTCCGTCTCCGAATCAGAGAACGATGAACGGACACGTTGGAAAAACCAACGCAAACTATCGGAACACAGCTACTTCTGCCTGCGACCAGACATCCTTTAATTCTGGCCGAACGGTCGTAACGAATATTTGAAGGGAGTTTAACCAGGCTGGACAAGTACAAGTCCTCATTGTCAGTGAAGGGAAGGGCTTCTTTCGCCTGAAAGGAATTATGATAAAACTGATAAACACACAGGACCCGGGGGCCTTTTAATAACCATCTGTGATGGAACCAGACTCAGAGAAAACGTGGGCACACTCAAGAGACATTATACAGATAATGTTCCTTAACCAGAAACTGGTTTTTCAGATCTTGAACTCCCCGATTCCTCCTTGATGTGTAACCAGGCTCTGGGACCCCTGAGCTCCTGGAGGTTTTATGGGGGTTTCAGAGATGGTTTAAGTGTGAATGGTTTTAGAGTGAATTATTTATAATCGATACTGTTATTGACTGTAATACAGTTTGTATTAAGCTGAATGATTGCGGCAACAAAGAAATATCCCTAATATCAATACTAAATAATAAGACTTTATTTCTAATGTTCCTCAAAGATAAAAAGGTGCGAGGAAACACTACTTGCAGCTCATGCACAGTGGCACTTCATACAGCTGCAATCAAGTGGCCTTATAACCATAAACTCTTCTGACCTCTTCCTGCTGTGTGCAGTTCTACTGTAACTTGAATGAGCGACAGTTTTGGATGATTTGGAAGGGGTGGTTGGTTAAGAGGTTTGGGGGGGGAACTGAGCCGAGCAATCCAGTCCTGGATTGAGGCAAACAGACATTAATGTATTTATAGCTTCATTATATTTTCTAAATGCTTATATTATCCTGGGTAGTTGTTTTTCGTTCATGGCTAAATCGCCTGTGATATTGCAGGGAAGACTACCTACCTACCAACCTACAAGGGTATTGTATTGCTACAGATATCTACACTCTTCGTTCCATCCTCACCGGCCACACTGTAGGTGTAATCTGCTGGGTTATCCCCTAATTTGCCCTTGAAAAGGCCAAACGTATAAGCAGGAGGAAGTAGTAACCTGAGAAACTGGAAGAGGAACATTTTCATTGTGCAAAGCGATTCTCGTATTCCAGGTAGAACGAGGGATTTCTGAAAAACAAAATAAAAAGGAAATTATAACGGCACCCTGCCGATGGTACAATCGTGGAATATGTTGACCATTGTGTTCCGCACATTCGAAATGCTCCCTCCTGTGTTCCAGTAATATAGTGGACTGTCAGTACAGCTCACACAGTGAGTAAAATGTGTAAAAATGTGGCTAGAAGTCCTATACACCCCAATAAAATCACTGTTGAAATCATGTATAATCAGTCCAATTGCTACTTCATTTCTGTCTGGGTGGAGTTAAACTGAGCATAGCCTGCACCATCTATTCAGACTTCACTTTAATCTGGAGTTCCCGTCGGGACTGGGTAAAAGCCAATGTACATACCAATATTGAAAAAGGGAGTCGTCCCCGCTTGGTACTATAGACCTGTACCCACCATGATGGTATGGGAACGTGAATGAAAACTTTTGTTACAGGACCCCACAACCCCACCCCCCCCGCCCCCCCCCCCCCCCCCCCCCCCCTTATTCCATGCCCTTGTCTCCAGAACTGATCATATAAATAGTCGTCACATGGATTTATGAGACCTAGATCAGGCCTAATAATGCATGGGGTTTCGGACATGACCGACCATTCGGTAAATCGACAACGCTCGACTCGGGACTGTCTGAAAACACGGGCGATTGTGCACCACTATTGCTGCGACTGAACAGTCCTTACTCCGGCCGACCGCTCAGAAAGAGCCCGCAAGCGGTCAGGAGGAAACAGTTGCTTTAAAGGTCTCCTACCACGTCCCGATGGAAGCCTGACCCCCTGAGCGCAAGTACCATACTAATATGGTATCTATATATCGTATATATAGTATCTGTAATATACAGTTATAGTAATCTTAAGTGGTCGTATATCAGTATATCTTATCTGAAGTTATCTGTATAGTACAAGTATTGGGATCCTTATATGCAGTATATAGATCTGAAGTAATCTGAATACCATTAATTGGTATCTGAAGTATCTGTATATACCGTATCTTGTATCTGATATATACCGTATAATATACAAAATTTATTTGTACTAGCTCCTGACTGCATTTCACTAATACAACACTTCTTAACTACCCCGTTGGGCATCTGGATGTTACCCTTTGCATCTGTGATGTTGACCATACGGGTCAGGACACTCCTTCCTCTTGTGGAAGCTCTAAGCACTTATAAGAGTTATAGATATAATTTCTAAATTTCTGTACTTAAATATTTATGTATTGGTTCCCCTTTAATTTGTTCCCCTTTTAACGATTTATCTATTTTGTTCTTGTACAGTGCTAGCAAAACCCCAATTGGTGTTTTAATAACTAAAACATAGTATCTGCAATACACAGTACCTCGTATATTGTATCTATAGTTTGCATACACAATAGAATGGTATCTTAGTCTTCTACATACCCCATCGAATGGTATCTATACATCTGCATCTCCCCCAATATTTAATCTATAGCCATCTTGCATTTCCCAATATATGGTATCTATAGCATCTGCATTCCAATATAATGGTTCTATAGGCATCTGCATTCACCAATATATGGTTATCTATAAGCCTCTGCATTCCAATATATGGTATCTATCTTCACATCCCAATATATGGTAACTATATCATCTGCTTTCCCCAATAATTATGGTATCTATAGTATCGGCATACCAATTTGGTATCTATAGCATCTTGGCATTCCAATATACGGTGTTCTATAAGCATCTGCATTCCCCAATCTTGTATCTCATAGTTTCTTCTCTGCTATACAAAGAAAGGGGTATCTATGTCTCTGTATAACATATATGGTAGCTATAATCTCTGTCTCACATCTTGGTATCTATGAGTATCTGCATACCACAATCTATGGTATCTATAGTATCTTCTGCATACCCAATATTGGTGCTATGTATCTCAATTCCCAATATAAACGATATCTATATTATCTGGCAACACCGCAATATATGGTATCTATAGTATCTGTATACACAATATAGGAATCTATCGTATTAAGTTTGCTGAAGATTATGTTGATATTTTTAACTAAATATTTACAAGCTCCTGCATATTCCCAATCTGTGGTATCTATAGTATCTGTTAAACACAAATATCCGGTTCTATAGTATCTGCATACCCCACTATACGGTATCGTAAGTATCTGCACATCCCAATATATGGTATCTATAGTATCTGTATACCAATAGATAGGAATCTATAGTATCTGCAGATGCAGCCGGAATTTAACCTCTGTGCCTTGGGTCATGTTACTGAGTTAGCTTTACACATTACCTCGCCTATGGATTTGTTGCATTAACTTGGTCAGGTTTTCTTAAAAAGCATTAAAGCCTCCCAGCTTCCAGTTTCCTGTTTTGGTCAGCAGATGCAAAAAATAAAACTATTGGAGATGGAAACGGGACTTCCCTGCACAGGCGAGGAAGCGACTTACGTCTGTTTTGTTCCTATACAACACAAATGCAGAACGACACCTTAATAATTGTCTGCTACAAATAACAACCATTCTCCTCAAATTCCCATTCATAATATCACAAAAAATAATCATCGAGTCAGGCCAATCAGAAACTGCCTCTCACCTGCTAATTACAGCGACTGGGCCCCCTGGTCACACACCTTCCCAATAAAGGGCCCATCTAATTGAATACGACGGGATTGGCCCTTTTAATCGGTAAAGTGTTACGGTGCGACAAACGTTCCGCGTCAGCAACGAGGCAAACAATAATTTTCCCCTCGCGTCAACGTCGTCCCCTATATAAAGTTAGGAAGTCCCCCGCAATCGTAGGGAGTAATTGCAGTATAACATAACAGTCTACCTATATTTTAATATACTTTACTATAGAAGAAATGATCGTGACTGTGTTATCCCATCGGTCAAACATGCCATGTTAAAAGATTGGTGACAAGCGTGTACGCCCAGGGGTGGTAACCTGGCCCCACCAAACCACCCAGCACTCAGAGAGGAGGCCGTGGCTCCTGACCCAACCCTCGCCATTGCGCAAAGGTCCACGATCATTCGTTTTTAAACATTTATTGCACCTATGAAGTAAACAAAAAACCGGAATGTCGGGTCTCGTGCCCTTTTTAAAACAGCTGATTGTCGTATGTTTACTTCATACGTGTGGCTAATCGCGGACCTTTAAGTGCCTCCCGGTGTGCCCCCCGTCCGTCGCAGGGGTAGTTCCATCCTGTGTACTAACCTTTAAATGAACATATTTGGATTGGTTTCCTGCTGGAGGTAAAAGGTTCGTACACACGTCCGAAGTCACGGCCCCCGAACCGGCGACGCATCGATGAGTAGAACAAACTCTTTTGGACGATAATCGCCCAATTGTGACATTTTTATTGCCGAATTGGTTAATCTCTTAGGCACAGGATCAAGGGGAAGTAACCAAACTTCCTTGACAGATCATAAACCAATCTAGTATGTTGGTTGGACATGCAGTCTCTGCTGCATATATTTAATGCAGTTTGGTTTGAACAACCCAGGGGCCAATCGCTGGCTTAGAAGTGCAACACTTATGTGGGAACGGCAGCCTTAACGACCCAATTTGTCATTGACTCACTTCGGAGCTGCCTTGAAAACTTATGTTAGTTTAAAACAGTGACAAACCCAGTTTACTTTTGATATTTGATGCTCGGAAAGGAGGAGGACGTTTGGGAAGCTGATCCAATGGTGCAGTTACGTTTCAAAAAATGAATTCCCCTCACCACAATTAAACCAGCAGTAATTAAATATCAGTAAACACCACAAGGCTGAAGTTACTGTCCCCCCAGGCCTACCAAGCCCAGGCCATATACACATGAGAAGTAACTCGTACACAGAGAGGATTACTACAGCCCAATTGTAAACCCCCGGGACGGCCCATCCTTACTGGGCAAAATAATTACTACAACTAACCGAAACCTCCTAGAATATAAATAACGGCGTTATAGGGGCAGCAGAGTATTCAATCTAAAGGCCGACGACTACACCACAGCCATAGTGGGCCACATTGGGCAATATATCATGTTAGCCTCGATTACCTTTTAAATAAATGAACAATGAAGGGAGAAATATAAGCAGTTGTCGATTTTTTATTAAGGAGCTTCAATATAATTCTCCCACTTTCAGCCAGGACTCCACCTGGGATAGAACTTTTGCAGCAGGAAAGCCCCCTGTTAACATTATAAGATTCCTGAGTTTGGCGTTTCACACTATTGGGACTTTGTGACCAAACATTTTCCAGGCGTTCTTCCAGTCCCTCTGTGTAAGGTACAAACCATTTAGAGGATTTCTCTATTAGTTTGTTTCTTCTGTGTTTAAAGGGGTAATAGAACTGTTTGGGGTTAGAATTCTGAAGAAATGACATAAGCTTTGCCGCCAAGACAAAGTGTGACAACCACCGCGTTTTCGCCGCCACCATTTCCTCACAATAAAAACATCCGTTAAACCAAACGCCTCCATGTGCCTTAATGAACTGGGAAGTAAGACACGATCCTCCTGTGCCCATAATTACGCTGGAAATTGTAGTATCAGGTGAAAAGGTTACGCGGGAGTCACATAGATTGTAGGGACGACGTGCATACCCTAGTAACTTCGTTTTCAATCAGAACAATCGAGCCACTGGCCAAGGTCCCCAGAAGCAGGAAAAACATCAGTTCAGGCAGTGAACCCAGGCCCATTAGGACGAGAGAATTCACAGCTGCAGGTGGCTGGCCCCCCGCGCCTCTACCACCCTGTGATTCACATCACAACTGTGCAGCACTTCCTTTAGGCAACTGAACTCTAAGTATCATTGTTAACATAGGATGACATAGAACTGCTTATCCACACTGGACAAGTCCGAGTCCCCAGAAACGGCGGTAAACGGGTCAGAAATAGAACCCTCAGGTACCCCATCAGCAGAAGATTTAATTTATTCACCCCAGGCTGGACATAGATTGCGGGGGGAAAGTGCTTCTAGTAATGATTTAAAGGAACGGATATACATGTAAAGTAGCTACATGAAGTACCTGGACAGGTAGAGTAGGACTGGTAACTCTTACCTCCCTAAGATATGTGGAGGAACTAGTCTGCAACTAGTTGAAGACACTGCTTGGCTTCCTAAGTGCTTCAGACACTATCCTTCTACTAGAAGCCAGCCCCCCTCACCTATGGCCAGATGGTTGTACTCTCTGATCGCTCCTTAATGAAATTATATATGGTAGGTAGGATACAAACCCCGCGAGCCCCTGTGGCCTTTTTTTTAAGTTCATGAATAGTAATTTTTACCACAGTGCATTTTCCGGGGGTCCCGTTAAATTACAATCAGCACAGAGTAACATGCCCCATGATCTTACGTTATTTAAAGCCAATATGGGGTGCGTTTTTACAGGCGATCGACACTGACCATTAATACATGTGGATACTTTTAAAAAAACCTTGAGATACCACAAATTCCACTTTCCACTTTGCAAACAGCCTTCTTACGAATAGGGGATTGATTGTATGTACAATATATAGACTTCACCACAATCAGATTACCATCGGTTCAACAGGGTCTGGGCTCAAAATGAGTGGGAATATTATCTGGTGATTTACAATGACATTGTACGTTGTATGGACATGTTTCTAATGATATTCAGTCATATAAATCTTGACTGACTGGTGTTCATTATATACTGGAATTAAGGAGGTGAAATGCCAAGAGAAACTGTGGAGAAACCCCAAGTACATGTGGGGTGCAGGGCCCCATTCATTGTGTATATGATTCTGATAGGAAGGACATACATTCTCGTTTCTATTTTGCAATTGGGCAAAAAAAATTAGGCTATAGGAATTCTTATTTCAAACGGTTTTGTCTCCCCCCATGGTTATCGCATTTACCTGCGAATAAACTCTGGCACTTCAAGGCAAAGTTAAGGCAAGTAAGGAAAGTACACGAGGACAAAAAGAGTGGATTGCAAAAGATTAAAACCGTTTAAATCACAATCAACGCCTTTTCACTGATACGCCTTGGCAGTATATTCTCCAACTCTCACAGAGTTCATAAGCCCAGTATCAATTAAACTCATCTGTCAGTAGTATAAGATAAAGTCTTGAGGCCAGTCATAAGTATGGTGACACAGAGGCATCCTGGTCGGGTAGAGAGCCATGTGGAGGAGAGGATAAAGAGTGCTGGAGGCGTGTATTGTGATGTTGTTTATCTTTTGCACTGCCTTTTTGTCCTTTGGTGTATCCTATTGCCACAAATTACCACCGGTAATACAACATTTCTAAATACAGGGTTTTTTTTACTGTTCGACACGTTTGGAGTGGACCGGATAAGTTTTGTCTTCTTATTTAAAATACTTGTTTTTATCTATCCGTGTGCACCTTCCACCCCATTTGGGGGTTTTATAAATCTGGCCTTTTGCCCTGCTCCCAATTTAATATATCCATAATTGAGGCCTAGGACAAACTGACCCACAGGGAACTGAATTACCAATTAATCCAGGATCTAGGGTCCAGGACGGTGCAGTGCTAGCCATCAGGGTGAGAGTGACGTACAGTAGATTCCCACATGTAGGTGAGGTCTGAGACAGTAATTATCCCCATACTTTGATTTCTCTCCATTCAGGTCCATTTCTGTTCCAAATCAATGTACAACCCCCTCCTGTAATCACCGCGCCCCCTAGTCCCGTGCTTAAAGCCCTGGTCCACATTTGAGGTTTTGTATGGATAATCCCTTTTAATATCCCATATCAACTCCGCGCCCCCACACTGCTCACCTCCTGTGGGCTCTGACAATCTCTAGAGGGTCTTCTTTCTTCTTCCTCCCTCTGCCCGTAACCTAACCCGTTCATTGCTGCTAATGGGTCCCATAGGGCTGGGAAATCGGTCACAACTGATCATGGGACAGTGGGTATCCAAGACAGACTAACTGAGTTTCGCCCCAGATCCCTCCCCCCCCAGGAGCCTGTACCCTGATAAACCCCGCCCCTACAGCATCGACCGCCCACCCGACCAATGAATTACCGTTTCTCTACAAGGGATAATTACTGAAACTGCCCTCTGGCAATTAACCCATTCCTACCAGGGAGATCATGACACTCCCCCTTGGCAATCAACCCCTTCTATACCAGGGAGAAATGAACTGCCCTCTGGGCAAGTTTAAAACCCCCAATTCTCTACTAACCAGGGAGATGATGAACTATCCCTGAGGCAATTAACACCCACCATAACCCCTTCTCGTTCAGGAGATAATAACTGCCCCTCTTGGCAATTAACAATACCCTCTTCTCTACCAACTACCAGGGCGCTAGGGAACTGCCCTCTGGTCATTCAACCCTTCTCTACCAGGGGCGTAAACCACCTCTACATACCCCTTCTCTACCCCCCCCGGAAAAAAAAAAAAAGAGCGTGATTTCACATCTACAATTAACCCTTCTCTACCAGTAGAGCCAGTGAACCACAATCTACATTAACCTTCTCTACCCTAGGGAGAGTGTGAACCACATCTACAGTTTAACCCCCTTCTTCTAATCAGGGAGAGGGTGAACCACATCTAATATAAACCCCTTCTCTAACCAGGGAGACAGCGTTTGAACCACATCTACAATTAATTAACCCCTTCTCTACTAATGGAGAAGCGTGAACCACATCTACAATTAACCCTTTCTCACCAGGGAGAGTGGTGAAACACATCTATATAACCCCCTTCTCCTCTCTACCAGTGAGGCGCGGACCACATCTACATTAACCCCTTCTCTACCAGGGTAGTATGAACAACATCTAATATAAACCCCTTCTCTAACCATGGAGAGCTTGAAAACACATCTACCATTAACCCCGTTCTCTACCAGGGAGTGTGTGAACCACTCTACAATTAATTCCTTCTCTCCAAGGGAGAGTGTGAACCACATCTAATATTACAACCCCTTCTCTACCAGGGAATAGTGTGAACGCACATCTAATTAAACCCCCTTTCTCTAACCAGGGAGCGCGTGAACCCCAATCTACAATTAACCCCTTCCTACCAGGGAGAGTGTGAAACCACATCTATAGTTAACCCCTTCTCAACCATGGATAGTGGACCACATCTAACAGTTCACACCCTCGCTACCATGAAGAAGCGCTGAACCACCTCTAAACAATTAACCTCTACCTCTTCTCTAACCAGGGAGAGTATGAAAACACCACATCTACACTAAACCCCTTCTCTACCACGGAGAGCGTGAAACCACACCTACAATTACCCCCTTCTCTACGCAGGGAGACCGTGAACCACAATCTACAATGAAACCCCTTCTCTCTCAGGAGATGGTGAACCACAATACTTTAAACACCGTGTCTCCTACCCGGGAGAGCGTGAACCATGTCTACCATTAAATTCCTTCTCTAACGCAGGAGAGTGTGAACCACATCTAATATTAACCACCCCTTCGGGTCTACCAGGTAGAGCGGTGAAACTCACATCTACAATTAACCCCTTCTCCTCTATACCGGGGAGGTGAACTACAATCTACCAATTAACCCCCTTCTCTAAAACCAGGGGCTACTCGTGAAGCCCCCAACTCACAAATTAACTCCCTTCTCTTCCCAAGGGAGAGCGGAATCACATCCTACAGTTAACCCCTGTTAGTTTCTTACCAGGGGACGTGAACCAACATCTACAATTCACCCCTTCTCTACCAGGAGGCGGAAGCCAGCTACAATTACCTCCTCCGCTACCAGAGGAAAGGTGACCACATCTACAATTACCCCCAACCCGCTTCTCTACCTTGGAGAGCGTGAACCACAATCTACAATTACCCCGTTCTCTACCAGGCAGAGCTTGAACCATATGTCAATTAACTCCTTCTCTACCAGGAGAGGTGAACCACATCTACAGTTACCGCCCTTCTCTCCCAGGGAGTGTGCACAACATCTACTATAAACCTCGCTCTTCAGGAGAGCGGTGAACGCCACATCTACAATTAACCCCTTCTCTATACCAGAAAGGCGTGAACCATAATGAACTTTAACCTCTCGCTACCAGGGGAGAGTGTGAGCACATCACATTTTTTAACCCCTCTCCTACCAGGAGAGTGTGAACCACATCGACTATAAACCCCTTCTCTACCAGGGGATGTGAACACCTCTACAATTAAACCCCTCTCCCCCTACCTTGGAGATCGTGAAACCACATTCTACAATTACCCCTTCTCGACCAGGAAGAGCTTCTTGAACCATATGTACAATTAACTCCTTCTCTACCCAGGAGAGTGTGAAACCACATCTACAGGTAGAAACCACCTTCCTACCAGGGAGTGTAACAACATCTACTATAAACCTATTCTCTTCAGGGAGAGCGTGAACCACATCTACAATAACCCCTTCTCTACCAGGAAAGGGTGAACCATCTAAACATTAACCGCTCTCTCTCCAGGGCGAGTGGTGAGCCACATCTCCATAACCCCCTTTCTTCCATGGATAGGTGTGACCACCTCGCTATACAAAAACCCCCCCTTCTCCTACCAGGGAGAGCGGGAACCACACATCTACAAATTAACCCCTTCTCTAAACCATGGAGAGTGTGAACCACAATCTATCAATTAACCCCTTCTCTGTCAGGGGAAGCATGAACCCTCGTCTACAATTAAATTCCTTCTCTACCAGGGAATCGTGAACCACATCTACAATTACCCCCGTTCCTCTCCAGGGAGATTGGGTGAAACCCACAATCTACAGTTAACAAACCCCGTCTCTACCAGGGATAGTGTGGAACCACATCTAGTTAAAACCCCTTCTCTACCACTGGAGAGTGTGCCCAACATCTACTATAAACCCCACCTTCTCTATCGGAAGAGCGTGAACCATATGTACAATTAACCCTTCTCTACCAGGGAGAGTGCTACCACATCTACAATTAACCCCTTCTCTACCAGGAAGAGTGTGAACCACTCTACTTAACCCCTTCTCTCTCCAGGAAGACGTGAACACTCATATGTACAATTAACCCCTTCTCTAACCAGGGAAGTGTGAGCCACCTCTACAGTTAACCCCTCATCTCTCCAGGGAGAGTGTGAACACATCTACCTTACGCCCTTCTCTACCAGGAGAAGGTGACCACATCTACAGTTACCCCCCCCCCCCTTCTCTACCAGTGAGATGTGAACACACATCTACTATAAAAACACCCCTATCTCTATCAGTGAATCGTGAACCACTCTACAATTTAACCCCTTCTCTCCCCTCTACCAGGATGAGTGAGAAGGCCATCTACATTTAACCCTTCTCTAACCAGGATAAGCGGGAACCACCTCTACAATTAACCCTTCTCTACCAGGATGAGTGAGAGCCCATCTACTTTAACCCCTTCCTCTACCCAGGGAGAGTGTGACGGGGGCATACCCAACGACAACTACAATTAACCCCTTCTCTAACCAGATGATTTAGAGCACAACGCCATCCTGTCAGTGAATGCGCATTATTTCAATCTGTTTACTGTTTGTCATTCTGCTGGTTATTAACTGTCAATGTTGCTCATTGCATTCCTCCTACATAAGTAAAAGAGTGGTGTACCGTGTTAGCCAGTCAAAATGTTTACAGGGTACCCCTTTTAAATAAAAAAAAATATGAAAAGTGGGTATACAGGTGATACCATTTATTGGCCTCACGGAGAATAATCATAGCAAGCTTTCAAACATCCTAGATTTGAAAGTGGTGATGTCACAATTGTAAGGATCATGTGACCAAGTATGCAAATTATAATATAAATCTGCCTGCACTTGATCATTTTAACTGCTTTGGATGCGTGGCAATAATAAGTGCTGCTCATCTCCTGTATTTTATCACATTGGGACAGGGGTGAAAGGAAATTTAGAGTTTTATTAGTTTGAAATTGCCTGCAGTAAGGTGTGTTACCTGGGTCTGGTTAAGGGATTTGTCTTTTTTGTATTGTAGCAAACCATAAAACTAGTCTTTGTTTGATAGATCAAAATTCGTTTTTTTTGACTTTATTACCCTTTAAGTATGGGACAATAACATCCTCACAAGTGTTAAGTTATTTTTAATAATAAGGTAGAGGGTTTGTCATTTTTACAGAGACATTGTTGGTCACCTTACTTTTAACTCTGCCCCCTTATCGTCAGGACATCACTCTACAAACCTACACATATTTTACATTTACATTATAAAACTTTGGATATTTTTCTAAATTATAAAACATTTTATCTTTTCAGTAAAATGAGCTTTTTCAGTCCGTCTTCGGGATGCTACAGAAGGGAATATTTTCAGGAAAAAGGTAAATTTGCCCATTTCATGACATATATATAGATATATGGATATAGATAGTGCTAGTCTAAAGACGAGACCATTTATTGTATGGAATTATATAGTTAGTATTTGCCCCACATGGTGAAATAGATGTTAGAAATCCTTTGTAAAAAACCCAGTTAGGATCCGTCCCTGTACAACGAGCTGCAGTAAAACTTCTATTCCCCATATTCCCTCCTCTGTTTACATTATGGTGCCTATTTAATTGGCAGCGTGTTGGTATAATAATCATGACAAATACTCATATGAACTCCATGTTAATCCGGTCGCAGTGAATAGGCTTTGATTTCCTGAGCTTGCTGATTATTTCTTTTTTATTTCATATTTTAGACGTTTGCCCACCAGAAACATGTCACTACTGAAAATCAAGGTGCGGAGGTTTTGCTGATGAAAGAGCTTCATCACCCAAAAGAGTAGCATGGAGTTTTGATGGGACCACCAGGTCCTACCCTACTAAAAAAAATAATCCCTTATATCGTCCCATCCCTTTGTGTCCCTTTCGCCCCATACCCCTGGCTCGGTGTGTTTAAATTCCCTGCCGCCCCTTTCTTGGTTTCCCTGGGCCTTTAATCCAAACCACACTCGTCCATTACCTGGGGAACCCCCCCAACACAATTCAGACTAGAATATACGTCACATGTCAAGGATTGAGGATCCAGTTTATATTAAAGGTAATTTCTCACATTGAAAAAAAGATTGGTACCGATAATGATCAAATAAACCTTATGGGGTCTATTTATTGATGTGGTATAATAATATATATGACGCCATGTTAATCCGGTAGCAGTGATATGCCTTTGGATTTCTGAGCTTTGTTTTTATTTGTAATTTATTTTTTTAAATCTTTTTTTTTTTTAGACATTTGCAAAACCACAATGTGTCTTACAACCTGAAAATACCGAGGCTACGATGAAGAGCGGTCCCTCCAAACTTCAATCAGAGAGAGAGCGGGATGTGGATGGGACCCACCAGCCTCCTCCCCCGACTTATCCAGAAGGAGCGGGATGTGGATTGGGACCCACCAGCTCTCCCCCGAAACGTCATCCAGTAGAGGAGCAAGAAATGTGGAATGGGGACCACCATCTCTCCCCCGAACGTCATCCAGTAAGAGAAGCAGAGATGTGGATGGGGACCACCAGCTCTCCCGCCGAACGTCATCCAGTAGAGGAGCGGATAATGGATGGTGGACCTACGAGTCCCCTCCCCCAAACTTTAATCCAGTGAGAAGCAGTATGTTGGGCCTGGACTACCATTTGCGGCGCCTTTATACCGTCATCCTGTGAAGAAGCAGTTATTGTGGGTCGGGAGTTTTCGGTCACCCTACCCAACTACATAATCTTTACAGTCCAGACAACAAATACCTGAATAGTCCTGCCTAAGCCCACACCTGTTCCAATACCATTACATTGTAAGGGATAATGTTCCCCTTACAGTGTAATATATAAGGGATAATGTTCTCCTTACAGTGTAATATATAAGAGATAATGTTCCCTTTACAGTGTAATATATAAGAGATAATGTTCCCCTTACAGTGTAATATATAAAGGATAATGTCCCCCTTACAGTGTAATATATAAAGGTTAATGTTCCCCTTACAGTGTAATATATAAGGGATAATGTTCCACTTACAGTGTAATATATAAGGGATAATGTGCCCCTTACAGTGTAATATAAGGATATTACGTCATTAAGAAATCCCTGGCCATATAAAAGCACAACGCTGCTTTTAAACAGGGCAGGGAACTACGAGGTGTGGTAATATCCTTATATTATAATGTGTATTATTACTTACAATACAAACCTTTCTGATCCCTACCACCAATTGCATTTTAAATTGTCCCTATTCTCACCTGAATTTAAAAACCCCAAGCTAACTTATTGTAACTTAAACCCAGTAGAAAGGAACATCCTAGCCCAGCATCTATCCGGTTAAACCAATCTTTGTAGAAGAGGAGAGAAACATTGGTTATGAAGTGACAAAATTTAACACATGCACATACTGATGGGTCATTGTTCAGCCATGTGCCCTGTACTGTACTTCTTTATCAGGAACTGGAATGGGAGGGGGAGTGAAATATAAGAAGTAAGTCACTTAGTGACATAGCTGAGTGATTATTATAAGGATTTGTATTGTATGTAAGGATTTATAGTGTATAGAATGTGTAAATAAATGTGCAAATAAAATGGCTGAAATTGCAATTAAAGGGTATCTCCACTCGTATTTTCAAGATTTGGTAATCTAGTTCTATTGAAGAACGGAGGTAAAGGTGTGCCTTACCTTCCGTTCTTCAATAGACCAAACAGGGCCAGGAGAGAAGGTAAGAAACTTACCCGCTCGCTGCCCCCCCGGCGCTTAGTCTGACAGGTCCCGACGGACCTTGTCTCTATGCGCATAATCGCGCATGTGCATAGAAGACAAGGTCCGTCGGGACCTGTCAGACTACACGCCGGGGGCGAGCGAGCGGGTAAGTTTCTTACCTTCCTTACCTTCTACCCCCAAATCTGATACACACACCTACCCTTCCACTTTCATGGCAGCCATTATTAAATGGTAACTATAGTCAAAAAACTAATTTTCATCAATCATCAACAATGTTTTTTTAATCTGAAATGAAAAAGCATACCCCCTAATACACACAAAACACGGGTACACACACTTTGGATACACCCTCACACAACCCACCTAACTTCTTTTTCTATGGCAACCATACCTAAACCTAAAAAAAGTAAATTTTATTTGTCTAAATTGCAAAAACATACCCCTTAACACCACACAAGCACAGGTACACACACCTACTGATACACCTTTACAGCCCAACCTACCTTCCGTTTCCATGGTAAACATACCAAAATCATCAATAAAATTAGTTTTATAGTCTGAAATGCAAAACATACACCCTAACACCACACAGACACAGGTGCACACACCTACTGATACACCCTCCCAACCCAACCTACCTTCTGTTTCCATGGAAACCATACCTAAATCATAAAGAAAGTTGGTTGTATGATCTAAAATGCAAAAATGTACCTCTTAATAGGGATGGACTAGAACTCGAACCCGAGCTTGAGACGGATTTTATGAGCTCTGACTTTTTAGAACTTTTCGAACTACGAACTTTCGAGTTTTTTCAAAGGCGCTGATATATTTTCTACAATTATCGAAAATTCAAGGGTTTTGGATTTTTTGAATCGTTAACCCTTGACTTTAGCGCTCCATAACCCTAGAATGCGTTGTTCGGTAACCCTTGAATTCGGCGATAACCCTCGACCAGAACTTTTCAAACTATTGACTTTAATGGGTCTGTTTTCAAACCATCGAACTATAGAACTTTTACTGAAATTCTATTCTGTAGTTTGGAAACGAACCAAACGAACCATCTCTACCCCCTAACAGAACCTAAAATCAAAGTTATATCACCTCTTCTAGTTTTATATGTTCTGTTTATTAAAGGGATCTCCACTGCTAAAAGACTTTTTGCTATTTAGTTTTATAAAGGGTATGTCCACCCCCCCTAAACACACTTTTAATATTCTGCTCCCCATGTCCCCAGACCCCAACTGCATGTTTGTTTTTTTCAAAAAGCCCCAAACTCTTACTTACCTCCCCTCGATCCTCCGCCGCACTGCCGCCCCTCTGCTTGAGAGAATGCAAGCAGAGGGCGGGACCGGCAGTCGCGTCTGTGATTGGCTGAGCGGCAGCCAATCACGGACGCGGCTGCCGGTCATTCAGTGCAGCGGAGGAAAGCGGAGAGGTAAGTAAGAGTTTGGGGAGCTTTTTGAAAAAAAAAACCATGCGGTTGGGGCTGGGGGGACATGGGGAGCAGCATATTACAGGGGGTTTAACGCATAGGGGAGGGATAGTAGAAAAAGAAGGGAGAGGGAGGGGGGAGAAGGGCTGCAGTGCGCATGGCAAATATCTACCGGAGGCTAGATAGCAGGCAGAGACCTGCTATCCTCCTGGTGGTTAGTTTTGAGACTTTGGGGGGGGGTTTACAGGAGAACCCTATGGAGCTGGGATGTGAGGTAAGGATTAAACTACACTACAGGGTGGGGCCAGTAGTTGGGGGATTATAGTTTTGGGGGTGGACATGCCCTTTAAGTAACGGGAGGTAAAGGAGCCGTGTCTTACCCCCTGTTCTTCAATAAAACCTGCAGGAGCCGGGAACGAAGCTATGGTACTTACCCGATCACTCACTCCTCTGCCGATTAGTCTGACAAGTCCCGACGGACTTAATACTCTATGTGTAAGTGGGATGCGCATAGAAGGCAGAGTCCGTTCGGACCTGTCAGACTACGCAGCAGAGGATCGAACGATCAGGTACGTACCATACCTTCGTTCCCGGCTCCTGCAGGTTTTATTGAAGAATAGGGAAGTAAGACACAGCTCCTTTACCTTCCGTTACTCAATAAAACAGAATACAAAAAGTTTTTTAGCAGTGGAGATCCCCTTTAATAATTTGTATCTAGTATTGTCCGTCAATTAGCCACTTAGTCTTGATTGTTTTTCCTCTGCTGGTTACTATTGTTCTCAATTACTAGGCCGTGTTCCCTAGACTAGAGTTCGACCTGTTCCATCCTGGCTCATATCCAATGTCATCGTATTTGTGTTCCTTGTCCTCCTCACTGGGCAGGAGAATATACAGGAGGAAGGTGAAAATACACAACATAGAGTGTTTTTTTTTATGCTGGCCTGAAACAGAGCGGTAATTGGGAAAAACGAAGAGTCACAGGGAATAAGGAGGAATCAAGGGGAATAAAGAGGAGTCACAGGGAATAAAGAGGAGTCACAGGGAACAAAGAGAGGCCAAGCAATGACAATAAATGGCTGATTATTATTTTGCCCCGATTAAAAAGACCTGATTGCCAGGAAGGACTTAAAGTTTTACTAGAGTTTTACTTTTTCTAATTGGAACTGTCAGTAGTAAGCTATCATATGTAACACCCAGCACCAGAATTTCACACCAGGAGTCCTTATGTCTTAACATTAACGGCAGATAATGAAACTCCACACAAGGTTTTGATGGCCCCATCCAGAGCTTCCACCTCCAGAGATGAAGAAACCCAGGCAGAGACCAGATCATCCATACAGACCACAACACTTACCAGGCCACAATGTAGGATGGGGAAACCCCCTCCAATCTGCACCCCTGGCCTGCTGAAGGATATAAGGTGTGCACAATCACAAGAGGGCTCAGAGGGAAACCCTGCATTACCCTGGACCACAACCACGGACAATGGGGAAGGTTTCTCCTGCAGCCATTGAAAGATCATCTGCTGAACTGTAAACACGTTGCACATTATCAATTCAAAGGCTTTCGCCTGGTTTCAAGCCAAACAACAAATTTTGTACAAAGTTTGACCCAATGCAATGAGTCTCTAACACAGCTCACATCTTCAGTCATAGACTTAAAGGTACCAACGCTTTCTGTTCACATTACACAAGGAAAATGTCTTAATGTCCCTAGATCTTTATCCTAAGAGATTAGGATTGGAGACAATGTTCTTACAGACTGAGAGACGAGTCTAATGATATACGTCAAGCAATTTCATAATAACAACTACAAATTGTACATAATCCTCGGTAGTTATTGCCATTGGCCCAGAATCTTTATCCTTCGTAGAGAAACAATAACCTGTAGATTTCCTACAATGTTAAAGGGAGCGGACGCCCTTTTTAACTCCCCATAGATATTTCTTGCCTGACTTGAAAGTTTTCCTTTGCGGGATCATTTGTAAAAAGTAAATTTTAGTACTTTTTCCAGTCTAACTTCATCATATGTAAGGAGTATTATTGTGATAACACATGGATCCGCCGGAATTGCCCCTTTATCCTTAAAGGACAATTATACTCACCTCCCCCTCGTTCCTTTCCCCGATCCAAAGTACCTAGGGTGAGAACCTAAAACGCTAAGTCGTCTCCTCTGGGTACTTTACAAAAGTCCTGCACTACTTACTTGTAATCTCCCTCTGCGCTGTGGTCCGATCCTCCCCACTGGCACTTTGAGTGACAGGTCACGAGGCAGCCAATGGGACGACGTGCTCTGCAAGGAGGCGTGTCTTCCCATTGGCTGCCTCCCGGATTGTCACTGACAGTGCCAGTGGAGAGGATCCGACTGGAGCAACAAAGGGCGGGTTACAAGTAAGTAGTGCAGGACTTTTGTAAAGTAACCAGAGGTGAGGACTTAGCGTTTTAGGTCCTCACCCTGGGTACTTTGCGGGAATGGATCGGGGAAATGGTGAGTATAATTGTCCTTTAAAGAGTGTATGGCATAAACGAGTGCTCCTGAGGCCGAATGAACGTTCACCGCCTGCCTCTGAATATAATGGAACTGCATAAATATTTCCCTAGGCCACAGCCTGGCCCCTTGTACTACAGCATTGAATGTGGCAGACTCAATCTTAAAGGGGAAGTTCAGTACAAATACATGTACTTTTAAGAAAAAAAGAGCAGCATTTCCATCCCAATGACCTTAATTCTGGAAAGAAGAAGGATCGTTAGAACCTGAAATGTCAGCTCACTGATGTCAACAGCAGGGAATAGCAAAGGGTATGAAATCAACTGATTATTCAAAATGGGAGAGAATATGTAGAATAACTAAGAAGGTATCACACAAAGTAACAATTTAACAAATATTAATCATTTCCACTGAACTGTCCCTTTAATTAATTTTTTGCATTTTATCTGCTACTAGATGGCGCTATATCCCATGATCATTGAGACAGTGGACAAACAAAGTGACTTCTTACAGGAACCCTCTTGATGGCGCTATATCCCATGATCATGGTTACATTTGCTGTCCCTATAAAGGAACCCCCTACATGGCGCTATATCCCATGATCATGGTTACATTTGCTGTATCTATAAAGGAACCCCCTAGATGGCGCTATATCCCATGATCATGGTTACATTTGCTGTATCTATAAAGGAACCCCCTAGATGGCGCTATATCCCATGATCATGGTTACATTTGCTGTATCTATAAAGGAACCCCCTAGATTGCGCTCATCCCATGATCATGGTTACATTTGCTGTATCTATAAAGGAACCCCCTAGATGGCGCTATATCCCATGATCATGGATACTTTTGCTGTATCTATAAAGTCATTTCCATGAATATATTTTTATTCATGTAATCAGGACACTAATAACATTTTGTTTTTTGTCAGATTAGGGCCCCTTACACCTGGCAGCAATCATAATTATCTGGGGGGAAATATTTTAATTATAACAAATAAATCTATCACTTATTTATTATATTTTAAGTGGTTTTTTTTTTTTGCAGTTTTTGATCTATAAGTAAAGGGGCTAATACAGAGAGGAATATTATCTTATGATTGACTGATCATGGTATTAAAGTCCCCACATATAATACCATAACTGGAACTCGGAGAGGACAAAGCCTATCTAGGAGATGTACGAGAACCTAACATGTCATACACATGTCATACATATCCTACTATACTGTATATATATATATTTTTTTATTCTCTGTAGTATTGGCCTTGATATTAACCTGTAACCAAATCTCACACGGAACAGCAAAACATGGAAAAAAGGTACACGTCATTTCAATATCGTAGGGCTGGGGCTATAGTGTTTCCCTTCTTAGACTCCCCCGCACAATAGATTAACTAGAAAACAAACACTGAAAACACATTTCAACAAATGATTAACCCCAGCATAGCAAATCCCTATTATTCACCCCATACCTATTGATAGTACCTGGATAGAGTCCCTGTGTTTCACCCTATCCCTATTGATAGTATATATTAGGTACCTGGATAGTGTCCCTGTGTTTCACCCTATCCCTATTGATAGTGTATATTAGGTACCTGGATAGTGTCCCTGTGTTTCACCCTATCCCTATTGATAGTATATATTAGGTACCTGGATAGTGTCCCTGTGTTTCACCCTATCCCTATTGATTGTATATATTAGGTACCTGGATAGTGTCACCATGTTTCACCCTATCCCTATTGATAGTGTATATTAGGGATTTTTATTTAGTAAACAAACTACATAAAGATTAACAATTCCAACATTTCAAACAATACAATACATAATTTAGATCAAACAATAGTAAACGTAAATAAGCAAGTTACATCACTTTAAAATAAACGATCATCATAAAAAAAAAAAAAAGGGAGGGGGGAAAGCAAAAACAGTTTCATCACTAAAGTAAAAGGGAAAGTTGCTTCACTTATTAAAGTTGTCCCTTGTTCTTTCCACAAGTCAAAAAGAATTTAAAAAAAAAACTTTAAATAAAATACATTTTCAGGTCTGAACTTTTCAGACAAATATTAAAACTTTTCCTATATAAAAGAAAGAATGTAGATAACTAACAGAAATTGGTGAGGAGAGTCATTCATACCCCATTCAACATTATATAAAGCAAACAAAGTTAATAGAAAAACTGCAATTTACCACACTCGTAAATTCCCACACACAGACAAGACTACAGAAATACAACAAATAAGATATTTCATTGAAAATAACAATCCCATATTCTGACGTTGAATATATTTACCAATAAATATAAGACACAGACACCAGGGCTAAGCGGTAAGCTACTCACTTAAAACAGTATGAGCCCTTTTTGAAAATATCAACAGGTCATAGGGCAAAAAATGGAAAGTGTTAGACAGCGGAAACATTTACCAGGAGACATCAACAGTCCTCAGGGAGGCTCAAGATACAGGCCCCTCCAAAGAGAAGCCCATCTCCCTTCATTCATCCTCTGTCTCTCAAGAACCTTAATTTTACACAGCTCCCTCAAGAGGTCTGAAACCACCACCTCACAGGGGAGGACTTTCTGCCTAATTGAACTATGACACCGTGCAATCCAAGTGTAATACCTAACCACTGCAGTAACTAAGAAAAAAGTGCTCAACTCAAGCCCTCTATATCTGTTAGAGGCACCGTATACCCACCCCTGGTAAGACAAACCTGAAAGGCAGGGTATAATAAGCTTCCTGGACACCGATTTGTAAACCTCTACATTGAAGGGACATCGAAGCAAGAAGTGGTCCATTGTTTCCTCAAGACCCATGCACTCCTCTCTAGGACAAACACGATCATCAGAGTTTCTATACTTCAAATTATCCTTCACGTAGAGCTTCCTGTGAAAGGAATGCCAGACAATGTCCCCAAACTTTGGGGGGACCCTACGGGAATTAACTAAGGAAAGCCCTATTCTTAAAATATTGTTTGGGCAATCTCTTAAAGCAAGTGACTCATGGAAGTAAGAGGACAAGATCCTCCTATCGATGGCCCTCCTAGGTGAGGACCTAATTTCCTCCACCCCCATGCTCCACTTTCTCATCACTTTCAGGGCCCCTATCAAGTAAGGCGGGAGAGGCCCATGAGAAACTCGCATGCACTTTTCTAAGTCGCCATTTATCCAGTCCCCAAGAAAAGGTGCGACCCATGTCCTGAAGATTTCTACCCACGAAGGAGGCTTCTCCAGAAGGAGGTTAGAGAAGGATCTATGGCAAAAACATACAGCAGAGGACTCAGGGGACACCCCTGTCTGACTCCTGAAGTCACCCCGAAAGGTCTCCCCAACCAGCCATTCACAAGCGGAAGGCTAACTGCCCCTGCAAACAAAACCTTGAGCCAATTAATGAATTGCCCCGGAACACACGTATCTGCCAAGAACACCCCATAAGTACTTATGATCCACTCTATCAGAGAGACTTGACTCTAGCAATCTCCCCATGATCACCACAATCGGACACCAATCTGTCAAGTTTTCTCTTAAGGCCTTGATAGGCAAGGTACTTATCAACCGATCTTCTGCAGGCTAGGCCTCGAAAGAGCCATGCGGTCCTCTTCTTGGTCATCTCCCACCTCTCCACCTTACTGTGACAGACATCCTTGAGGGATTCTTGGTCCTGAAAGAAAGCCAAAAAAGATTGTTTTATACATTCCTCCTCAAGAAGAGCCGCATTAAGGCGCCAGAAGCCCCTACCTTCCGGGGGGGCCTGCAGAACATTTAAAGACATAATAACCATACAGTGATCAGAGAATTCTACTGGCCTCACCTCTAAAGGAGAGGAAATAGAACTCTCTTTAACAAAAAACCTATCTATCCTAGATCTATGGCTACCTTGATAAAAAGTGAACCCAGTGAGGTCTGGGGAGTAGCGAACGTGCACATCGACCAGACCCGCCTCTCTAACTATGCTATTAAGAAAAAAAACTATCAGGATCTAATTGCCTAGCCACGCCTCTCCTGTCCATTGACCTGGTGACAGTGTTAAAATCCCCACCGAACACCACTGGCTGGGCAGTAAAAAGAAAGGGCTTAATCTTGCTAAATAACTCCTTCCTCCCGCACATAGTTTGAGGACCATAGATATTTATCAAACGGAGAGGGGAGCCCTTCAGCAAGACGTCTAAGACCATACAACGTCCCATCTCAAGCTCAATTACCCGTTTGACCGTTACCTGATCTGTCTTAAAAAGGACAGCCACTCCACCGCGAGGCTCGGCTGCAAGAGACCAAAAGGAAGGGCCACAAGGCCACTCCCTTTTTGCCAGATGAATATTGGCCAGCTTGTCAAGCCAGGTCTCTTGCAAAAACAAAACATCTGCTTCAATTGTGCAGAGCAAAAATAAAGCCATTCTACGTGCTCTCACGGACTTCAAGCTGGCAACATTAATGGTTGCACAACGAATTGGAGGGGGCACAGCCATTTCCAGGGTAATGGAAAATATGGGAAGTTTTCACTTACCACGCTTAACCCTCCTCTCCTCATCATCAGACCCTTCCCTCTTGGCGGAAAGACCAGAGGGAAGGGTCTCAGCCTCTTCTAAACCTATTTCTACTAAATCAGAGTCTTCAGAATCAGACAGATGGGAGGCTTGATCTGAAGCTTCCCGTGAGAGTTCTCCATCAAGGCGCCATATCTCTGCAATAATTTCTGCCTGCTCCGAACACTCATCAAGGACTACAAACGAGTTGGCCAAGGGGATACTACTGACTCTAATTACATTCTTAGCCTTGGATGGTCCAGGGACTTGAGAAGTCCCTAGGACACCCACATTAGTCCTTCCCCTTTTTTTAACAACTTCCCACCCCTCTGGGTCCTCCAACACAGGGGCATGGGCAATCCTCACGGGGAAAGAGAAATAGGAAGGATGCTTGCCAGGCTTCTTACTGGAAGCCTTAGAAGCAGATTTCTGGACTTGTACAGGAACTTGGGCTCTAGCTACTAGTAGTGCTGGGGCAGACACAGTGACTATTTGAGTTCTATTTACTGGTGGGGCTGGGGCAGGGGCAGGGACTGAAGCTTGGGTTCTAGCTACTTGCGGGGCTGGGGCAGGGGCAGGGACTGAAGCTTGGGTTCTAGCTACTGGCGGGGCTGGGGCAGGGGCAGGGACTGAAACGGACACTGGAGCAGACACTGAGACAGGAAGGGGCCTTACTAATTTAGGGGGGATGGAGGAACCCTCACCATCAAACTGCCTCTCGAACTCTCTTTCTATCCGCTGCCAGGATACAGGACAGCTACTGTAAGCATGACCCGAGTCTCCACACAGGTTGCAGCATATGCTGTTTGGACAGTCCTTAGCAGTATGGCCAAAGGCCAGACACAAGGCGCACTTGATCTTATCGCAAAAACTGCTCAAGTGTCTGGTAGAGCCGCACCGCCAACACTGCCTGGGCTGTCCGGCATAAAAACACATGATTCGCTCCTTTCCAATAAAGGCAGAGTTCGGGAGGTGTTGGGTAACATTACTAATTACATTGAGTTTAACCAGAGCCCTCCACCCCCCATCCCAGATGCCATTAGAGTCCAGATTCTTTTCAAGTTCTCCTTTAATTAATCCATACCTCCTAAGCCAGGTCTTAATGTCAGTAGCTGGGATAGATTCATTGAAAACTTTAATAGTCACTTTAATAAACCCTGGCCTAGAGACTGGAACAATCTTAAAGTCTTTCCAAGTGTCCTTGTCTCTCATAGCATTCTCAAAGAAAAAGTCCAACCCTTGCGGTCTGACAAAACTTAAAATAAACTCCCCGGGGGTTAAACCAGATATGAAGGCAAACAGGTCTGAAGCAGAAAATCCCAGTCCAAACAGTTTCTGTATAATAACATCCCTGGAAGGAACTTCCCCTCCCTTGGACCATTTCAAAATAACAACATTCCTCCGACCTTTGGCCATGGACATAGGTGTCTGCACTGGACCCTGTACAGATCTTCCACTTGCCATTGCTGCATAAGATTGTCTTTGTGCTGCAGCAGGAGGGACAGGAGCAGAAGTAACAGGGGGGGCAAGAACTGAAAGATAGGGGGCAGAAGAGGCAGGAATAGCAGAAACAGGAGCAGTTTGAATAGAAGAGGCAAGAGCAGGGGGAAGGACAGGAATAGAAGAGGTAGGGGCAGTAGAGACAGAAGTAGAAACAGCAGGAGGGGATGTAAGAACAGGAGAGAGAGTAGCGTTGGAAGAAGCAAGAGGGGAGAGAATAGGAACAACAGAAGGAATTGGAGAGATACTTGACCGCACCACTTCACAAGTAGGTACAGTGGGCACAGTTGGCATAGCAAGTACAGAGGGCACAGTAGGTACAGCCACCATAGCCGGCACAGTTGGTATAGCAAGTACAGGGGGCACAGTGGGTACATCAGCCATAGCGGGCACAGTCGGCATAGCAAGTACAGAGGGCACAGTAGGTACATCGGGCACAGCAGGCAGAGTTGGTACAGTAGGCACATTGGGTACTGAATGCTGTAGTATAAATACTTCATAGGGGACAACAACACTTCCGGGTACAGGAGCAGACATGGCAGGGTCTGGCACAGACAAGACAGACAGGGCAGGGGCAGACACACACACTGGGGAAATAACAGAAGGAGATTTTATATTACCGGCTTTGGACAAATCGGCAGACACATCGGGGGATAGGGGTAAGGCAGACACAAGCCCTTTGGAGACCGGGTAGATTTTCTCACTACCGATTGGTAGACCCTCCATCTCCATGGCATCTTCACATGTAGTATTAGCTTTACAGACAGGCACTGGATCTCCTTTCACAGGTGGCACCCCAGAAACTGCATTTCCCATAACCAGGTCCTCCCTTGAAGCTGTGTTTTGAATACCGGAAGTGACAGCAGGTGGCGCGCCTTTCAGGCGCTGGGAGCGGTGGGCTCTACATGAGAGCGGATAGACGGACAGACAAGTCAGGCACAGAGCTTGTTAAACAATAAACATATTTAACAGATACTTGCGCTTTCGTCTTTCTTTTTCTCCTCTTGGTCAGGGATTCCTCATCACCAGCGGCATCCTCAGTGGAGTAAATGAGATTTTGCTCTTGGATCCGGGGTGACTCCAGCACCCTAATCTCTTTCAAGAGACCAGCAGGGCCCGACTCATCCCCAGACCACACTTCCCCCACGTCTCCTACCTCTGCCTGGCCTGGTGTTACCAATGCTGCTGAAGCCGTGTCTGGATAAGTATCCAAACGTTCCATTTCTGCCATGGATGTGCGTGTGCCATCAACCACCTTCCCTCTCTCAGCCCGCTGCCTCTCAAACCGCTCCTGGTTGGCAAAGGCCTCCCGCATGGGCCCAATTCGAACCTGCAGTTCCTCCTTCTCCTCCATCAAAACTGCCAGTTTCTCTTCCAACCTGGCAATCAGAGCTCGATACCTGGTCTTATTGGGAGCCAATTTCCATTCACTTCTCTTAGATTGGATTTTCATCCTCAGCAGTGGCTCCTCTGCCTGGATGGCCTTAAAACGCCCCCCCCCCCCATTCACCCCCACTCTAAAAAAAATATTTTGTTAACCTTTTACTGGTAAAGGAGTATATGCATACAAAATTTGGTTGAAATCGGACCAACCAGATTTGTATAGCTTGTAAGCTAGGTAACCATAAGTCTGTGCAATGTCAGATACTCACCGTTACAGGTGGAATTTCGAAACGAAACCTACTTAACATTTGTAAGTAAGGTGCAATGAATGAGCCTGCCAAATTTAAGCCGTGTGCCTCCACGGCAAGTTGGAGAATTAGTGATGAGTGAGTGAGTGAGTGAGTGAGTGAGGGCTTTGCCTTTTATTAGTATATTCTTGCTTCAGGGAATATTAATTAAAGGGCATTATGATGGGCCATATTATTATAATACAGACCTATGTGTAATTGATCATTCTTTTATTTTAAACATTGTGCTATTTCTCATGGTAACTTTTTCATACAGAAAGCATACTGGATGTAAATTGAGTTAAAGGGGAAGAAACCCTAAACCTAGTTAAACCTACAGTAGTTTTATTGGCTAAAAGGGTTTTAATCTTTGCTCCAACTAAAAACCCTTCTCCTTCATTCTTTCAGAAAAATGGGATTACTCTTCACCGTCTCCCTCTTGTGCATCGTTTCATGTATTGCAGCTCAGAATGGCAACCAGAGTAAGTAACGTAATAGGATAAAGAAGCACTTGCTACTCAAAATACACCGTTCTGATAGGCTGACAATAAATAGTTCTGATAGGCCGACAATAAACAGTTCTGATAGGCCGACAATAAACAGTTCTGATAGGCTGACAATAAACAGTTCTTATAGGCTGACAATAAACAGTTTTGATAGGCTGACAATAAACAGTTCTCATAGGCTGACAATAAACAGTTCTGATCTTTAAGTTAGATTTATGGATGAATTTGAAGCAATTCAATGAGAAGATTTCACCGATCGCTTTTGCATTCCAATTGTGTCCGTTTGCGTTTCGGTCTGTTGCGTTAAAAAAACGCACTGCATGCTGCACATTTGTGTCAGTTTCCAGTGTAAATGTTTGCTATAATCCTTTCTGAGTAAGGCTGAGGCCACACTATACCGCGCTTGTGCGTGCGAGCACAGTAGTTCGCAATCACATGCACTGTGATTTCTGAATCGCAATGCAGCGCACCCTAGCGCACTAGTGTGGCCACATCAACTGGGCCACACTAGTGCACCGTTTATACACTAGTGTGTGCTTTTAAAAGTGCGATCAGATTGCAATCGCGACTGGATCGTGCTTAAAAGCGCTTCAGTGTGGCCTAGCCCTAAATAAGTGGAATGATATGGTTAATTCTGGGACCTGAAAGCATTCTGGCAGTATACATTGATTTACATTAGGGAGATTAATAAAAGTTCTTATTGTTAAAAATGGTGCAAATTTTGCCCAACCAATCAGAATCTATTAACATTTGAAAGCTAACATTGATTGGGTTGGGGCAAAATTAGCATCATTTTTAACCATAAGAACTTTATTGAATCTCCCTGATGATTTTAAAAATTTTTCGATTTGAGTTTGAGTGTCTGGAAGTTGTGTAAAATAACTTTAAAGCGTTTTATCTTCTTCAGGCAATTTTAAAAACTCAGGTCGACAATAAACAGTTCTCATAGGCTGACAATAAACAGTTCTGATCTTTTAGTTAGATTTATGGATAAATTTGAAGCAATTCAATCAGAAGATTTCACCGATCCCTTTTGCATTCCAATTGTGTCAGTTTGCGTTTCGGTCCGTTGCGTTAAAAAAAACGCACTGCATGCTGCACATTTGTGTCAGTTTCCAGTGTAAACGTTTGCTATAATCCTTTCTTAGTAAGGCTGAGGCCACACTATAGCGCGCTTGTGCGTGCGAGTCCAGTAATTCGCAATCGGAGTGCATGCAATTGCGCACGAAAATGCGAAATGCATGCACTGTGATTTCCGAATCGCGACGCAGCGCAGCGCACCCTAGCGCACTAGTGTGGCCACATCAACTGGGCCACACTAGTGTGTGCTTTTAAAAGCACGATCAGATTGCCATCGCGACCGGATTGCGCTTAAAAGCGCTTCAGTGCAGCCTAGCCCTAAATAAGTGGAATGATATGGTTAATTCTGGGACCTGAGGTTTTAAAATTGCCTGAAGAAGATAAACTGCTTTAATTTATTTTACACAACTTCCGAGCACTCAAACATTCAAATCGAAAAATTTTAATATCAATCAGGGAGATTCAATAAAAGTTCTTATGGTTAAAAATGATGCTAATTTTGCCCCAACCAATCAGATGTTAGCTTTCAAATGTTAAATAAGATCTGATTGGTTGGGGCAAAATTTGCACCATTTTTAACAATAAGAACTTTTATTAATTCTCCCTGAATGTATAATCAATGTATACTGCCCAGAATGCCTTTATCAGGACCACTCTGATTTATTAACGTTATGTGACTAAAAATTAATTCCTTCATACCTTAAATTCTTTTTATTGCAGATGTCAATCTGGCCCTTCAGGGCAGAGCAACTCAGTCATCTACGTATGCTAATTACGTTTACGGATATTTAGCCTCCGCTATAAACGCTATTGATGGAAACTCAGATTCCAACTTCTACCACGGATCCTGTTCTTACACCAATAACGACATGTCCCCCTGGTGGCGAGTGGATTTGCTGGAATCCTATAAAATTTCCCAGATTGTCATCACGAACAGAGGCGACTGTTGTGGGGATTTGATCGATGGGGCTATGATATTGATTGGAAACTCCCTGGAAAATAATGGAAATAACAATCCCAGGTAAAACATGAATTATAATAATGAAAGATTCTTATTTAATAAAGGTTTATTATTAATTTTGATTGCGCAACATGAGTGTGCACTTGCGTTCGCGTTTCCGGAGGGCTCGAACGCACTCTAGTGTGGCCTTGCCCTTAAAAGGTAAGTGATGTATCATTTTAATCAGTATATACTGCCTCCACCATCCTGGAGACCCGTGCGGGCCCGCCACCAACCCAAAACTTCCGCAAGCAGCTGTTTTTAAACAGCTGATCACGTGTATGTTTCCTGGAGGGGGTGGGTCAGGGGCCGGGCCTCCAATCTTGCGGGGGGAAGCCCCTGACGTTACGCCCCTGAATTAGAAGTTTCTTGGCTAAACATCTGGAAAAAGCGTGTTTTAGACCTCAGTTCTCCTTTAATGTACCAACCTGATTCATTTAAAGATATTAATGTGGAATTTAACTATACTTTTAATGCTAACTATGCTTGATGGGTGGACACATTGGTCTAGGAGTTAATTAGATGCAGAAGGATCCTCCAATCAAAAAACAATTAGAATCCTCTAATCAGAAGCCTTCCAACTTAAAGTACAGCTAAAGCCTCAGAACAACACTAAATTAGAAGGGACTTTGATATAAAAGCAGTAATCTGGTGGTCAGTGTATAGGGTCCGTGCACTCTGGAATCACACGGTCTGGTCAATGACCATTATGTTCTTTGCACATGCCCAGTCGGAAGCTACAACAGGAACTAGTTATAGCTGACCACACCCACTAGTAGTTCTAGCCAACCCTCTTATAGCTTAGATTAGGCAAGGGATTATTATTATGGGCATGATAATTATCATTATCATGCCCTGTTTGCTATACATGACACTGTACAATGAATAAGCCAGAAACATTAAAGATTCAAGTAAATATAATCTGCCAGGGCTGTTACCCGATGGCAGCTTTTTCACATGTAAAGGAGGAAAGCAGTATGGCAGCAGTTACTGCTATTAGGATTTTACAACTGTGAAGAGAGGGAAGTATAGCAGTTTCACTACCCATGTCACCGTGTTCTCTGTCCAGTACACATAACATATAGAAAATATATAGAATTAGTACAAATCGGCAGCCAAGGCCATGGACTTAAATACAACATATGTTTTAAGGTGGCCATTCACACGATCGATAATGGGTAAACACCGTTGGGGAACGATGGGATTTACCTACTATCATCAGTGCATAGGGGCTGTTCCCGAGCAATCGGGGTGCCAACCAACGACCGTATAGGTCAATCAGGAATGACAGAAAATTTCCGTAGGTCGGTATCGGCTCCCTTTACTTTAAGTAGAGGGAGCCGATCCGATTGTGCGGTTTATGGCCCCGTACCGCGTATGGGGATTGGTAGGGTCCGTGTGCTGTTTCCACAGCACGTGTACCGACAGATACCAATGTGATCAGATACCAATGTGATCTGTCGGCACACATGCTGTGGAATCGCATGTGTATGGCCACCTTTAGACTAGACTAGTTTATAAGAGCAGGTAGAATACTTGCTCCTGCCTCCCACATAATTATAGATGGGGAAGTAGGGGCATCTCTAGGGTTTTTGCCACCTGAACCAAACTTTTAAATGCTGCCCCTATGTACCACTAGGTGCAATGAAGTGAGCCACCGCAACCAGGGTTAGATGTGCGTGGCATCCAGGAATGGAGGTGGTTAAATGTTTGGTCTTTTTAAACTTAACCTCTCTGCGGTATTTATACAGTTCCTCAAAAAGACATTTATCCTCACCATAGTTCCTGTGGAATAAAAGATTTTCCCCCCAAAAGATTTGTAAGCCTGTCACCACGTCAAGGTAGATTCGTTCAGCATGGCCCTAACTAACCTAACCAAGTTGCCCTCATGCCCAGCTCACACAGATAGGTACGTATAACATGCCCTTATGCCCAGCTCACACAGATAGGTACGTATAACATGCCCTTATGCCCAGCTTACACAGATAGGTACGTATAACATGCCCTAATGCCCAGATCACATAGACTGGTACATATAACATGCCGTAATGCCCAGATCACCCAATCTACATAGAAAATAAGATATGCCCAGCTCTGCACACACAGATAATTACCCCTCTTACCCTATGACGATTAGAGCAGAGCCTGCATGAAGTTGGCAGGGAATAAGAGGGAAAAATTGTGAGTCCACAAGTTCGCGCATCTGCAATTTTATTTCCTCCTGCTCAGCCTGCCATGGGTGCCGCCCTGAGCATTTTGTTCATATTGCCTCATTAGAGCGACACCCCTAGGAATGGTTGCATTTTCTGTTTCGTGGTCCTTTTAATATTTTTGCTGATATTTTAATACATCAAAATGTTTCCTATTTCTCCGCAGCTGTGCGCAGATCAATTACTTGCCCAAAGGCGGGACTCAGACCTTCGAATGCAACGCGATGCCTGGACGCTACGTTAACATCATCATCCCAGGAAAACAAACGTATCTGACCCTGTGCGAAGTTCAGATCTTTGGTGAACCTGTATCTCAATCATCCGGATCCCCAAAGAAAAATTGTTCATAAACTTACTGAACAAATTGCACAAAATGATTTGAAATGAAATGACGAATACAATAAAATGAGATGGTTTAACATGAGCAGTTTCTCAGTCTTTGTGTGGAAAAAGCAACAAAAAAAAAAGAGAAAAATAGAGAATAATGTAGAATGTTGTATAGAAAATCCCCTCACTTATGGTGACTTATTGGAGGCAACTGGGCCTGCCTTGTCTTACGACCCCTTTCTACTTCTAATGAATCTATGGAGAGTAAAGTAAAGTTTCCTTGCTTGCATGTGTCACCAGCCAGCTTCAGAACAGGTCACATCACTCATACTAGGCTCCAATCAAGAACAGGTCA
>CM033473.1:296757483-296793539 GCA_019447015.1 Hymenochirus boettgeri
AAATGGGATTACCTTTTCACGATATGTCAGAAGTGGGATTACCTTGCCACGATATGTCAGAAGTGGAATTACCTTGCCACTATATGTCAGAAGTGGAATTACCTTGCCACCATATGTCAGAAGTGGAATTACCTTGCCATAATATGTCAGAAGTGGAATTAGAGAAATACTAAAACGGTCACAAAAGAATGCCAAATCGTGAATGAATGGACTCCCCTTGGCCGAAACAATTTTTTCAGGGCACCGTGTACTCGAATAGGTGAATGAAAATACTTGAGAAGCTCTTAGCAGAGGGTAAAACTTAACTAAGGAACGAAATGTGACATCTTAATGAAACATGTCCACTACTACCCAGATACAGTATACCCATCCGATTTGGGTAGAATCTACCACAAAAACCTGGATAATGAGTCCATGGCTTTCAGGAATAGGGAGATGCAAGAGCGTACCTGCGGAGCATAAGGGCCGATTAATACGGGCACACACAGGACACGCTTGACACCATGGAAGGCCACCAAACATGTCTCTATAATAATGACAAGGTTTAGTTTCTTCCAAGGTGTCCGGCTAGTTTTGGAATTCTTGAACAACTGTTCAATACTTGTAACGAAAGACATGGACAAAAAACAGAAAGGAATCAGGTTTACCTGGGGGAACATCTACCTTGGAAGAGAGTCAAGAGTTCAGGACAAATAGAAATTACATATATCAAGTGGTTAAAGCACCTAAGATATGAGAGGGGAGATGATAGGCAAGGGGACTTTAGTGGGCAAAGACTCTGGTTCAATGAAAACTCGGGGATAAAGCGCCGGCCTTGAGTTTGTTGAACCCGGTCGATAAGTAATACTAAAGTTTAAACGGGATGAGAAAAGTGCCCAGCGGGCTTGTATGGGATTTAACCGTTTGCATTCCTATATATTCTAGGTTTTTGTGGTCAGTGTAGTACCCTAAGGGGGTGTAGGTCCCCTTCTAAACCCAGTGTCTCCATTCTTCTAAGCTAATTAATGCAAGTAACTCCGATTCCCTAATTCATAATTCCTCTCTGCCGAGAAGTATTTAATTTTTTGGGAATAAAATGCGCAAAGGGATGAGAACATGCTGGGTTAGCCTGAATACTGAGGAGCGCACAGACTCTACTCCTACTTCAGAGGCGTCTACTTCAACACAAAATGCAAATAATATAGATAGGTTAAAATAGGAGTGAACAAAAGGCTTTTTAAGAGTCTCAAACGCCAGAAGAGCTTCTTTGGCCAATTCGTAACATTACCCCTTTCTTGGTCAGTGGTAAGAGGAGAAATATAGAAGAGAATTCTTAATGACTTTACGATAAAAAGTTAGAAAAATCCCTAGACTATCTTGGAGCCCCTTAGATTGGAAGGCGGTTTTCCAATCTAAAAGGCAGAGCCTTTTGCGGATCCATGGTCAACCTGTCAGAGGAAATGTACCCAAGAAAGGGAACCTCCGTTTTCAAACATACACTTCTCCAGTTTGCATAAGATGATGTTGTTTCCCCTTAACTTAGAAGAACTAGCTTTGACTGATCTCGATGTCCTGTAAAGGGAGGAAATAAGAATCTCACGATAGGACTACTACAAATTTATTCAAAAAGGGTGGGGGTAATCTTGACTAATCATTTATAGAAATCTTGGAACCACCGCAGGTGCATTACTGAGGCCAAAGGCATAACTAAAATATTCTAGTGGCCATTATCGAGTTATTGAAAGCTGTTTCCACTCATCGCCAGCCCTTATTTGAATCTAAGTTGTTATGTAACCCGGAGGTCCAACTGTAGCAAAATTACGTGGCGTTGACAATTGAGAAAAGAGGTCATCAATGAGTGGCGAAAGGGTATCTATTTTAACGGTTATTGATTAGAGCTCTATAATCAAGGGCAGGGGTCTTTAAACCACCAAGTCTTTTTTTCTACAAAAAAAGAAACGGCTCTGCAGGAGAGTGGAGGGTCTTGATGAAACCTTACTCAAGTTCTCTTTAATGTAGGTTTTGCTGGCCTCACTTCAGGACCTGTCAGGTGGTAAAGATGTCCACGGGACGGCCATGGTTCCTGGTAAAAGACGATCGGGACAATCATAAGGTCTGTGAGGAGGTAAACATCAGAAACCCGTGGGAGAGAATCAGCAAAAACCTTTATAAGGGTGGAGGCATACCCTGTCTAAGGAGATATGCCACATGATAGACAGCCATGAGTCGATAACAACAGAACCCAAGTTTTTCAAAGCGCCGTAGGGACCAATTTAATAAGTGGATTGTGCTTCCAAGCTAGGATAAATAGGAGTGGTAGGCAGCTTAAGGACAAAAATTTGATACGCTCCGAATGTAGAACCCAATTTTAGAACTACATTCAGTGGGTACCGTTTAAAGGCTTCCCTTTTGCAGTAGGAATCGTCAAGGCCTTAAACAGACAGTATATAGGTTCGTACATCTTAGTCCCTGGCATTTTCAAAAAGGTTAGCGAAAGTACATCATGAAGTTCCACCAAGATGCCCCACTATCAACAAAAGCTTGGGTCATTTGTTAAGAGAAACCAAAAGAAACTTCTGCGGTAACTAATTTATCAGCAAGTGAGGAATTACCTGACCACCTAGAGGAGATCCTTGACCCCTCGAGGTGCTGGAGTTTTCCGGATTTCTTTGGGGGCAAGGTGCGGGCGAAGTATAGACACAGGACAGCCGACCGTCTCCCGTTTCTTGTCCTCCACTGAGAGTCGAGATGAAACCCAACTGCATAGGTCCTCAGACCAGGTTTAGGCAAAGGAGGAGGAATTGAGAACTAGGAGAACCTGCAAAAAGTGATTTAACGGGGAGAATTGTACTTGACGTGTTCTCTGCGGACGTCTACCAAATATGGCCAGTTGGATTGATCAATCAAGGTTTTTGGGAACTGGGTGATTGACCAGGAATCCTTGACGACTCAGATAGCCCAGATCAAAGTGACTTTTTAAAGCAGGATATTCCACTGGAATGGCTACTGCCCAGCGGGCGAACCTGAAGCATTACTCTTCCACCGCCAGCGCCCCTTGACGAAGGGTACGCCAATTTGGCCTCTGCCGTCCCGACCGATAGGTCCAAGTATAAAACCCCCTAATGCATCCCAAGAAGCTCTCTACAGAAGACCAGGCTGGTTATCTGCTGCCAGACCCAACCAAGTCTGAGGATCCCCCTGTAAAAGAGAAGTGACAAGACCCACTTCTGCATCTCAGAGCCTGAAGAGACGGGTTAGTATAGTATAGTATAGTATGGGAGGTTGAAATAAAGACATACGTCCATCCAAGTCAACCCATCAGCATATCATATTTCATGCGCCTAACTGTTGATCCAGAGGAAGGCAAAAACCCCACCAAATTTATGAGGGGGGAAAAATTCTTCCTGATCCAAGTGGCAATCGGACATGTCCTGGATCCACTTACTTTATGGTATCAATACCGTAACTTGCAACAATTACTTGTGTGCAGAAAACTCATCAGCTTTTTTTTGAAACTGACCCCCAATGAACCTGCCAGTTACACACGTCCACTGGAAAGGACAAGTTCCAAGCCTTACCGTTCTCACAGTGAAAAACCCTTTCCGAGCTTGAAGCCTAAACCTTTTTTCTTCCAAGTCTTAAGGGCATGTCCTCGTGTCCTTTGAAATGTCTCTTGGTGAACAATGACCCAGAAGTTTATTGTATGGCCCGTAAGTATTTATACACAGTAATCCTATCCACGCAAGCGCCTTTTCTCCAGCGTACCTTCATTGTAAACTTTTCCAGTCCTCTTCATATTAGATCCCCCGTCCCCTTATTAAGTTAGTTGCCCTTCTCTGAACCCTTCCATTTCAAAGATGTCCTTTTTTACACAGGATTCCAAAATTTGCACTGGCATATTCCAAATGAGGCATACCAGCTTTGTAAAGAGGGAGAAGTACATTTCCTCCCCTGTGAATCCAATACTCGCTTTATACAAGGACAAATACCATGCTGGATTGGCTGTTGCCGCTGGCACTGCTTGCTACCTTTAAGTTTTGTTATCCACCAAAACTTCAAGGATCCCTTTCCAACAGGGATTCAATTAAACACAGAGCCATTGATTTGTATAAGTAGCACACGTATTTTTTTTAAGTCCAAAATGCCATCACCTGACATTTATCCACCATTGAATTTTCATCTGCCACTTAGCAGCCCAATGTGAAATATATTCTAGATCCCCTGCAACGATGCACACATCTGAAGTTGTTAATGTCGACAAAGTTTTGTGTCGTCGCAAACACCAGAAAACCTTGCTGACATACCCACTTCCAAATCATTAATAAATAGAAATTAATAGAAGCGGCCCCCAACCACAGAACCCTGTGGGCAACCCCACTAAGCACTTTAGTCAGAATGATGAAAGCCCCATAACAACTACTTTTGCATCCTACTTCTTTAACCAATTTTCTACCATGTACAATGTGACTCCCCGACCAAAGGATTAGCTTCATTAGTCGGCCTATGGGGGACTGTATCAAAAGCCTTTGCAAATCCAAGTAAACTACATTACTGCTATACCAGAGTCCTAAATTTCTAATTACTCCTAGTAAAAGCCAAGCAGTTAGTGACAGATCTATTCCTCCTAACTCCATGCTGGTTACTACTTATAAGGTCAGCTCCTTGAAACATTATCTGAACAGATCATTATTTAAACTTCCAGGATCTTCCCACCACTGAAGTAAACTTACAGGCATGTAATTACCGGCTGTGAACGATACCCTTTTTGAAATTGGAATACATCAGCCTTTTCCAATCAGAGGCACACCAACACGGACATGAGGGACGCAGCAAAAATTAGAAAACAATGGCCTAGATAAAACTGAACAAATTAGGATCCCTAAGTACCATAGGATGTATTTTATCCGGTCAGGAAGATTTACTTAATATAACCTTATTTAGTTTCTTTCTGTACCTATCCCGGGTAAACCAAAGTGAACTTGAATCTGTATACCTTATGCTACTATACTCTATGATATCTGTTACTTTGGATCTTCTATAGTGTTATACAGAGGAAAAAAAATGATTCAAGACATTTGCTTTATCGCCACTCCGTAACTTAACTTATCCCCATAATTAATGGTGCCACATTCTCAGTACTCATCTTCTTACTATTAAATACTTAAAACAAAATGTTAGGCTAGTGAGCTTTCTCAGCATCTAAATTCATATTAATTTTAGCTAGGTTGATGCTTTCTTACAATCCTTGTGACAGTTTTCTACTCCCTAAAAGGCCCCTTTCGTTCCATCGGCATTAAGGTTTAAATGCTTTTTCTCCTACCATTTGCTCTTTACATCAGAATTCAGCCCATGGGCGCGGATTTATTTTTTTTACATTTAGTTCCCAAGGATAAATTTAGATGTGAAAACTGGCTTAAAATCCCTTGAACACAGGTCCACTTTCTGTTCAGTAACCTTACCTGATAAGAATTATCCCAGTTGACATTTGAAGAGCTGTTTTTAACCTGGGAAAATTTGCTTTCCTGAATAATTAACGGCTTGTTAACCCAGCACACTTTTTCCTTTCGAAACAAAGTCCAAATGCCACTATTTCATGGTCACTATTCCCTAAGCCTCCAGTTACCTTTATATCTATAATGCGCTCCACAATGTTAGATTTACCAGATCAACGAGACTCTTTTCTAGTAGGAACCCCACCCACCTTTTTTTTTTTTGTTTTTGTGAGGAAAAATTATCCTGCAGCTCAATCAGGAACTCATGCCCTTTTCTGTGATGGCAGTTCCAACCACACCAAATCAAATTCAGGGTCTGAGGTCCCCATAAGGAGCACACTCCCCAAACTACAGCCCTTGCCAAAATTGCTTATGAAGGGGACTTCCCGCATCTCTGCTAGCAATTTGGCGGGCTTATAGCAGACACCAACAATGACATTACCCCTTTCCTGTTGCCTAATTCACCCATATTGCTCCACTTTATCATCCATTCACCAGTTATCTCTTCTTTTAAATTTGGCTTTCAATTCTTTTTTAACATATACACATAATCTCCACCTTTCCTTTTTTCTGTCCTGCCTAAACCAAGGCATATCCTTCTATATTTACAGCCCAGTCGTGAGAACTGTTCAAACCACGTTTCTTGCATACCTAGTACATTCATACTTTTCATTCAATGCCATCATTTTCCCAATTCAACCCATTTTGTCAGCCAGGCTTCTCGCATTTGCAAACATACATTTTTAGATATGATCTGTAATTTATTAGTACACTTTGATACACATTCTCCTTTTTTTGGGGTTGCATCCAAAAATACAGCAGACAGGAGTCCTTAAAGTTCTGGAATTCTGCCGGACTACCGTCAAAACTTCCTCCGGTAATGGAAAACTGGGGTTCCATTAAGTGGGGCCACCGGGGAGGCACCAAAGGCCTGACGACTTGTCTGGGCTTCTACACGTTGGGCCAGTAGTGATTGACAGGCCCCAGTCAGGAGGAGTAGCTGCTCCTAATGTCTTCCATGGCCCGATATAATGTAACACTCGGATCCCCCGATTCCTTCAGTCCGAATACACAATCTACAACCACTATCTTCGCCCAATAGACAAACCCGTTTGCCAGAGGCTAGATGCGCCTCACCAACACGGGTTGCCCTGGACTTAGAGTGCAAGGTAATCCGAAAACTGAGGCCAGGAATACGAGCGAGTCCGGATCGAAAAAGACAGACAAGGCACCACAGAGAGATACAAAGGCGGAGACCAAAATTAAACCAGTACGACAAGGAGCAGGCAAAAGCGGGTCAGGAACAGAGCAATAGGTCAGAACCAGAAGTCAGGCCGCCAGGCACGGTACAGAGGTTAGGCAAAAGCGTAGTCAGGAAACAGAGGCAGAGGTCAGGACAGGCAGATATGGATCAGAGTCCAAAATAACAGGCAGTGGTCAGACAGGAAAATTCTCTGATAAAGCACACCACGGCAAAGGATGAGTAAACTAAACCGCGATCGGGCGGGGATACTAAGGGTGTATGGGTATAAATAAGGCAGAGGGACCAATGGGGAAAGGAGGGACAGAGATATGTGAAGGGGATAGGAAGTTAACATTTAACGTGCCCTACTCATCCAATGGGAAAGTGGAGGGGCGGAAGAAGTAGGAAGGGGGAATGAACAAAACTAAACTGGGACCCTCCTCCGACCAACTGATGATTTAGAGGAGCAGCACTGGGGGCAGGCCGGCCGGATGCGCGAGCACGAACGGACATGCGAGCACGAGAAGGCTGGGAACGCTTGAGTCAACCGCGAGCAAGAGCCAGGACCGAGGAAAGACGCTGCGGAATCCCTAAGCAGGTAAGCCCCTTGTTACAGTTCCATGGCAATCCGGTTTCAATATGTTTGATATTACATGATAGCTTGCACATTTACGTTTCTAATAATATACTCTCCCTTTTTATCATCCAGGGTTCACTTTTTTCTCTCTCCATTTCTGTAAATAGTTCCTGATAAGTTCCATGGGGGGGAATATTTAAAAAAAAAAGGGAAATTGTACAAAAGAACTAATACTCAAACAAGGAGGGGAAAACATTAGAAATGAAAAAAGTTGAGTGAAAAAGAACAAACACCAAAACAAGGTTTGTTACTGTTGTTTGGCTATTTGTGTCTTTAAAGTCACATTAACCCAACGTACCAACGGTTTTTAATGTGATTTAAGATACACTAATGGGAGTAGCAGCATTAGTAAAAAAACTCTCACAATCGCGCAAACCAATGTTCTGAGCCCACAATAGATCTTTTAAGAGGAATCTTAACGACGCAGAGAGCTCCATTAAAGATACACGAATATAGAAAGAGAAATCAATGCACATTCCTCTCCCCCCCCCCACTTCCGGGGCCCCTACAATATCATATTACTGCACATGGTATACTTTAAAAATAGAAAAGATAATCCAATGCAACATTCCTAGGCCCCATAAATATCAATTACCTGCACACGGCATACTTTATAAACATAGAAAAGATAATCAATGCACATTCCTAGGCCCCATACAAATCATATTATCTGCACACTCGGCATACTTATAAACATAGAAAAAGATAATCAATGCAATTCCTGGGCCCCATACAATATCAGATTATATGCACACTGGGATACATTATAAACATAGAGACAAGATAATCACTGCACATTTCCTGGGTCCCCATTACAATATTCATATTATCTGCACACTGGCATACTTTTATAAAACATAGAAAAAGATAATCAATGCACATTCGGGGCCCCATCGATATCATATATCTGCACACTGGGAGACATTATAAACATAGGAAGATAAATCAATTGCCACAGCCTGGGTCCCATACAATATAATATTATCTGCCACACTGGCATACTTTATCAACATAGAAAAGGAAATCAATGCACAGTCTGAGGCCCCTACAAATATCATATTATCTGCACACTGGCATACTTTATAAACATAGAAAGATAACAAGCACACATTCCTAGGCCCCATACAATATCATATCTGCACACGGGATCTTTATAAACAGAGTAAAAGATAATCAATGCACATCTGGCCCCATACAAATATTTCATATTATCTGCCCATGACATACTTTATAAACATCAGGAGACGAAAATTCAATGCCACATTCCTCGGCCCCATACACATATCATATTATCTGAACACTGGAGACATTTATAAACATAGAAAAGAGAATCAATGCACATCTAGGCCCCATACAATTATCATATTATCGCACCACTGGCATACATTATAAAACATAGAAAGATAAATCAATGCACATTCCTAGGCCCCATACAATATATATTATCTGCCACACTGCATACTTTATAAACATAGAAAAGATAATCAATTGCACCTTCCTAGGCACATACCAATTATCATAGTATTGCACACTGGCATACATTATAACATAGAAAAAGTACATCAATGCACATTCCTAGACCCCATACCGATTCTATATTATCTGCACACTGGATACTTTCTAAACATAGAAAAGATAATCAATGCCACATTCCTAGGCCCAACAAATCATATATCGCACACGGGCATACTTATAAAAACAGAGAGGAAGATAATCAATGCCATTATAGGCCCCATACAATATCATATTATCTGCACACTGGCCTACATTAGAAACATAGAAAGATAATAAATGCACATTCTGGGCCCCATACAATATATATTATCGCACACTGGATACATTATAAAACATAGAAAAGATAATCAAGTTGCACATCCTAGCCCCATACAAGATCATATTATCTGCACCATGGCATTACTTTATAAACATAGAAAAGATAATAAATTGCAAATCCTAGGCACCATACAATTATCATTATATCTGCACACTGGACATACTTTATAAACATAGAAAATGATAATCAATGCACATTCCTAGGCCCAATTACAATATCATATGATCTGACACTGGCATTAACTTTAACAAAAAGAAAAGATAATCAATGCACATCCTAGGCCCCATACATATCATATATCTGCACACTGGCATACTTTATAAACATAAGAAAAAAGATAATCAAGGACACATTCCTGGGCCCTATACAATATCAGATTATCTGCACACTGGAATACCATTATAAAACTAGAAAAGCTAAATCAATGCACATCCTAGGCCCTCATACAATATCTTTATCTGCCACACTGGCACTTTTATAAAAAACAAAGGGGGTTAGTATACCTACGGTGATCACAGAATCAAAGCAAAAAATTTTGCTAATGGTAATGAAGTAACAGAAATTGAAACGGTTAGACGTTAGGGACCTTACAGACTGGGGTTTACATTGACGTGCGTTGAAAGGCTTGTCATTATGTGATTCACCAGTTAAGGTATACTAAAAACCCCTTGTGAACCGGTGGAAGTTTCAAAACTGTTAAAACTTTCATAATGCTTTTTAAACAGTGATCGGATGATCTTACTTCATACGCGGATGAGCTGTTTTAAAAACAGTTGATTGCGGAAACTTCTGGAAAGGGATTGCAGGCCACTATACATCTGGGTCCCCTGCAAGTAGTAGGCCCTGCAGTTACACCACTTTAAAACAGTTTATTACAAAATACAACCTGATATATACAAGAACTAGCAAAATACCACGCGCTTCGGAGATGATTGAAATAAGTTTTTTAGGTATAGAAGAATAATGTATGGAAGATTGCTGGTAATCACTCGGCACGTGATTATATTAAAGAAAAGGAACAATTCAATAATCTTTACGATAAATGCAAAACACGCAGTAACTTGAAGTTAAGAGATAGTTTGGATGCAAACTAGGAAATTGTGGTGAAAAGAACCCCACACAAACCAGCGTCCCATCCGCCCTATACCCACTATTCCTCTCTGTTCCACCCGCCAAACCCTGCCCGACACCTCAGCCAGTCCCCCGCAACACCCGGAAGTGTGGGTAAAAAATCGGTCCAGCCGTTAGTGTGCAGGAATTGGAAAAGGAGAGGCAGCCCCACAGGCACCCCCAACCGAAAAAAAGAGGGGGGTAACTGCATCTCCTCTCAGTTTACCTGTACTGGTAACGGAGTTATATTGCATACCAAATTTGGTGAAATTGGACCAAACAGTTGTGCAATGTCAAGATATCACCGTTACAGTGTTGTGGCAAGTCAGATACTCACCGTTACGGTGGAATTTCGAAAACGAAATTTTTGTAAGTAAGGTGCAAATGATGAGCTGCCAAATTAAGCGGGTGCCTCCACGGCAAGGTTGGAGATTAGTGTGAGTGGAGTGAGTGGAGTTGAGTAGGGCTTGCCTTTTCGAAACGAAAACCTGCTTAAACTGTTGGAAGTAGGTTGCAATGAAGGAGCCTGGCCAAAATTTAAGCCGTGTGCCTCCCCGGCCCGGTGGAGAATTTAGTGATGAGTTAGTGCTGCGGTGGTGGAGTGAGGGTGAGGGCTTTGCCTTTTCAACGAAACCTGCTTTAACTTTTATAAGTAAGGAGAAATGAATTTAAGCCTGCCAAATTTAAGCTGTTGCCTCCCCGGCAAGTTGGAGAATTAGTGATGAGTGGAGGGAGTGAGGTGAGTGAGGGCGTTGCCTTTTCGAAACGACTCCTGCTTAACTTTGGAAATAAGGTGCCAAGGAATGATCCTGCCAAATTAGCCGTTCGCCTCCACGGCAAGTTTGAGAATAGTGATGGTTAGTGCTGAGGTGAGTGAGTGAGTGAGGGCTTTTACTTTCAAAACCAAAACTGCTTAACTTTTGAAGTAAGGTTGCAACGAATGAGCCTGCCAAATTGAAGCCGTCGGCCTCCACGGCAGTTGGAGAATTTGTGATGTGTGAGTGAGTGAGTGAGTGAGGCCTTGCCTTTTCGAAAGAAAACCTGCTTAAACTTTTGTAAGTAAGGTGCAATGAATGAAGCTTGCCAAATTTTGCCGTCGCCTCTATGGCACGTTGGAGAATTTAGTGGTGAGTGAGTGAGTGCAGTGAGGGCTTGGCCGTGTATTAGATCGAAACCCGCCATGCTTAACTTTTGTAAGTACGGTGCAATGAAGAGGCCTGCCAATTTAAGCCGTCAGCTCACGGCAATTGGAGGCAATAGTGAGGAGTTAGTGCTGAGTGAGTGAGTGAGTGAGTGAGTGAGGGCTTGCCTTTCGAACGAAACCCTACCTAACTTTGTGTAAATAAGGTGCATGAAAATGAGCCTGCCCAAATTAACCGTCTGCCTCCACCGGAAGGTTGAGGAATTAGTGATGAGTAGTATGATGAGTGAGTGAGTGAGGTGAGGCTTTGCCTTTTCCAAAACAAAACCGGCTTAACCTTGTAAGTAAGGTGCAATGAATGAGCCTGCCAAATTTAAGCCGTCTGCTCCACGGCAAGTTGGAGAATTAGTGAGTGAGTGAGTGAGGGCTTTGCCTTTCGAAACGAAAACCTTGCTTAACTTTTAAGTAAGGTGCAATGAATGCGCCTGCCAAAATTTTTAAGCCGTATGCCCTACAGGCAAGATTGGAGAATTAGTGATGAGTAATGTGATGAAGTGAGTGAGCGTGGTGAGAGGCTTTGCCTTTTCAAAACGGAACACCTGCCTTAACTTTTGTAAGTAAGGGCAATGAATGAGCCTGCCAAATTTAAGCCGTGTGCCCTCAGGCAAGTTGGAGGCAATTAGTGATGAGTGAGTGAGTGAGTGAGTGAGTGAGGGCTTTCGCCTTTTCGAAACGAAAACCGCTTAAACTGTTGTAAGTAAGGTCCTTTAGCCTGCCAATGATGAGCTGCAAAAATTTAAGCAATCTGCCTCCACGGCAAGTTTGGAGAATTAGTGAATGAGTTAGTGATGACAGGGAGTGCAGTAGTTGAGTGAGAGAGGCTTGCCTTTTCAAACACGAAACTGCCTAACTTATGTAACTAAGGTGCAAGAAGGAGCTGCAAATTAAAGCCGTTCTGCCTCAACGGCAAGTTTGAGAATTAGGATGAAGTTAGTGAGGGAGTGATGGAGTGAAGTGAGGGCTTGACTTTTCAAAAAACAAAAACCTGCCTTAACTTTTTGTAAAGCAAGTGCAATGAAGAGCCTGCCAAATTTAAAGCTGTCTGCTCTACGGCAAGTTGAGAATTAGTGCAGAGTTAGTGATGCGTGAGTTGATGAGGGAGTGGGGCTTTGCCTTTTTGAAATGAAAACCTGCTAACTTTGGTAAGTAAGGGGCAATGAATGAGCCTGCCAAATTTAAGCAGTCTGGCCTCCACGCAAGTGGGAACTAGTGATGAGTGAGGCAAGGTTGGAGAATTAGTGATGGTGAGTGGAGTGATGAGGGGCTTTGCTTGCGAAACGAAACTGCTTAACTTTGGCCAGTAAGGTGCAAATGAATGGAGCCTTGCAAATTTAAGCCGTATGCTTCCCGGCAAGTTGGGAATAGTGATGTGTGCGTGGTGAGTGACGTGAGTGAGGGCTTTGCCTTTTTTGAACAAAAACCTGATTAACTTTTGTAAAGTAAGGTGCAAATGAATGAGCCTGCCAAATTTAAGCCGTCTGCCTATACGGCAAAAGTTGGCGAATTAGTGATGAGTTAGTGATAGTGACGTGATGAGTGAGTGAGGGCTTGCCTTTTGAAATGAAACCTGCTTAACTTTTGTACGTAAGGTGCAATGAATGAGCCTGCCAAATTAAGCCGTCTGCCTCCACCCCCGGCCAAGTTGTAGAATTAGTGATGAGTGAGGCAAGTGGAGAATGAGTGATGAGTGCGTGATGTGAGGGTTGAGTGAGGGCTTTGCCTTTCGAAACGAACTGCTTAACTTTTGTAAGTAAAGGTGCAATGAGATGAGCTGCAAATTTTAAGCCGTCTGCTCCATGCAAATTGGAGAATTAGTGCTGAGTGAGGGCAAGTGGAGAAGAGTGATGAGTGTGAGTGAGTGAGTGAGGCTTGCCTTTTTCGAAACGAAAACTGGGGCCTTAAACTTTGGTAAGTAAGGTGCATGGAATGAGGCCTGCCAAATTTAGCCGTCTGCCTCTACGGCAAGTTGGAGGAATTAGTGATAGGGAGGCAAAGTTGGAGAATTAGTGATGAGTGAGTGAGTGAGTTGAGTGAGGGCGGGCCAAGTTGGAGAATTAGTGATGAGTGAGGGGGGGGCGTGGGTGGGGGGGGTGTGTTGGGGGTGGGGGTGGGTGTGTGGTTTGGGGGGGGGTGGTGGGGGGGTGGGTGTGGGTGGGGGGGTGGGGGGGTGGGGGGGGTGGGGGGGGGTTGGGGGGGGGGGGATTGGGGGGTGTTGGGGGAGGCACTCATCACTAATCTCCAACTTGCCGCCCTCACTCACTCACTCAATCACTCATCATCTAATTCTTCCAACTTGCCTCCACTCATCACTAAATTCTCAAACTTGCCGTGGAGGCAGCAGGAATTAAATTTGGAAGCTCATTAATTGCACCTTACTTACAAACAAGTTAAAAGCAGGTTTCGTTTCGCAAAGGCAAAGCCTCAACTCACTCACTCACACTCATCATAAATTCTCCAACTTGCCTAACTCATCACTAATCTATCCAATTGCCAGGGAGGCAGACGCTTTTAAAATTGGCAGATCATTTCATGCACCTTACTTAAAAAAGTTAAGCAGGTTTCGTTCGAAAGGGCAAAGCCTCACTCACTCACTCACTCACTCACACTAATTCTCCACAACTTGCATCACTCATCATAATTCTACAACTGCCGTGGAGGCAAGACGGCTTCTTAATTTGGCAGGCTCTTCTTGCACAGTACTTACAAAGTTAAGCAGTTTCATTTCAAAAAGGCAAAAGCCACTTCACTCACTCACTCACTCACTTATCACTACTCATCACTAATTCTCCAACTTTGCAGTAGAGCAGGAAGGACGCTCTTAAATTTTGGCAGGCTCATCATTGCACCTACTTACAAAAGTTAAGCGGTTTTGTTTTCAAAAAAGGCAAAGCCTCACTCAACTCACTCACTCACTCACACCTCACTATTCTCCAACTGCCGTGGAAAGCCAGACGGCCCTCATAAATTTGGCAGGCTCATTCATGCACCTTACTTGCAAAAAGTTTTTTAAGCAGGTTTCGTTCGAAAAGGCAAAGCCCTCCTCACTCACTCACCTGCCAATCATCACTACTTCTCCAACTTGCCTCACTCATCACGAGTTCTTCCAACTTGGCGTGGAGGCAGACGCTCCTTAAATTGGGAGGCCTCCATTCATTGCACCTTACTTACAAAAGTTATATTAGCAGGTTCATTTCAAAAGGCAAAGCCTCACTCACTCCACTCACTCACTCATCATGAAAACTCTTCACTATCTCCAAAACTTGCGGTGAGGCAGAAAGCTTAAATTTGGCAGGAGGCTCATCATTTGCACCTACTTACAAAAGTTTAATTAAGCAGGTTTTGTTTTGAAAAGGCCAAGCCCCTCACTCACTCAATCAACTCATCACTAACTCATCACTAATTCTCAAACTTGGCCGTGGGGGGAAGGAAAAAGGCCAGACGGCTTTAATTTGGCAGGCTCATTCATTGCACCCTTATGTTACAAAAGTTAGGCAGGTTTCGTTTTTTGAAAAGGCAAATCCCTCTATCACTCACTTCACTCACTCCCTCATCACTAACTCATCACTAATTCTCCAATTGCGTGGAGGCAGGATGCTTTTAGAATTTTTGCAGGCTCATTCATTGCACCGTACTTACAAAAGTTTGAAAGCAGGTTTGTTTCAGAAAAGGGCAAAGGCCCGCACTCACTCACTCCTACTCACTCATCACTAAGTCTCCAACTTGCCATGGAGGCACACGGCTAATTTTTTGGCAGCTCATTAATTGCAACCTTACTTACAAAAGTAGAGGTTCGTTTTGAAAAGGGCAAAGCCCTCAATCACTCACTCAATCATCACTACTCATACTTAATTCTCCAACTTGCCGTAGAGGCAGACGGCTTTTATTCTTAAATTTGGCAGGCTCATTCATTGCACCTACTTACAAAAGTTAAGCAGGTTTCGTTTTTCGAAACAGCCAAAAGCCCTCAATCACTCACTCAATAATTCTCCAACTTGGCCGTGGAGGACAGACGGCTTAAAGTTGGCAGGCTCATTCATTGCACCTTACTTACAAAGGTTTAAGCAGGTTTGTTTTGACAAGGGCAAAGCCCTCACCCACTCATCACTCATCACTAACTCATCCTAATTCTCAAACTTGCCGTGGAGGCCCCAGACGGCGTTAATTTTGGCCAGGCTCATTCATTGCACCTTATTTACAAAAGTTAGGTAGGTTTCGTTTAGAAAAAAAAAGGCAAAAGCCTCCTCACTCACTCACATTCACTCCACTCATGCACTGAATCATCACTAATTCTCCAATTGCGTGGAGGCAGAAGGCTAAATTGGGCCAGGCTCATTCATTTGCACTTATTCCAAAGTAAAGCAGGTTTCGTTTCGATACTAATACAAGGCAAAGCCCTACTCACTCAATCACTCACCACTAATTCTCCAACTTGCCATAGAGGCGACGGCAGATAAATTTGAAGCTCATTCATTGCACCTTACTTTACCAAAAGTTAAGCAGGTTTCGTTTCGAAAAGGCAAAGCCCTCACTCACTCACTCACTCACACACACTAATTCTCCAAATTGCCGTGGAGGCAAGACGGCTTAAAAGTTTGGCAGGTCATTTCGTATGCACTTCCTTACCAAAAGAAGCAGGTTTTGTTTTGAAAAGAAAAGCCCTCATCACTCACTCCTCATCACAACTCATCAACAATTCTCAAAACTTGCCGTGGAGGCAGACTGCTTAAATTTGGCAGGCTCATTCATGGCACTTATTACAAAAGTTTTTAAGCAGGATTCGTTCTAAAAGGCACAGCCCCACTCACTCACTCACTCATATCACTACTTATCCCAACTTGCCGGGGAGGCAGACAGCTTGCTTACATTGGCAGCTTATCATTCTCCTACTTAGAAAACGTGTAAGCGGTTTCGTTTCGGCAACAGGCAAAGCTATCACTCACTCACTAACTCATCACTAACTCATCACGAATTCTCCAACTTGCCGGGGAGGCACAAGGCTTTATTAAATTTGGCAGGCTCATTCATTTGCACATTACTTACAAAGTAAGCAGGTTTCGTTTCGAAAAGGCAAAAGCCCTCACTAACTCACTCACTCACTCATCCACTAATTCTCAAACTGCCGTGGAGGCACACGGCTTAAAATTTGGCCGGCTCACATTGCACATTACTACAAAAATTCGTTTAGAAATTCCACCTGTAAACGGTGGGGAGTATCGACATTGCACCTGTAACGGTGTAGTATTGACATTGCACAGAAAAAAATTTGGGGGTGGTCCATTCAACCAAATTTTTGGTATGCATATACTCCTTTACCAGTAAAAGTTAACAAACTATTTTTTTAGGGGGGGGGTGAATGGGGGGGGATATAATTTTAAATCCTGACAACACGAACGGCTGACGATTTTTTTACCAAAAATTTCAGGTGTGGGCGGGGGGACTGGCTTTGAGGTTGTAAGGGGAAGGGTTTGGAGGGTGGAACAGAGAGGAATACTAGTGGGGGGGTATTAGGGGCGGATGGGGAGGGGTGGTGGGGGTAGGTTATTTCCCAAAATTTCATAGTGAATAAAAAAGATAATATTAAATTAAGGTTAATGAGGTGCATTTCGTAAAGATTATTGATTGTCTTTCTTCATATATCACGTGCCGAGTGAGTTACAGCAATTCTTCATTACATTATTGCTTCTTACTAAAAACGGTTATTTCAATACATCTCCGAAGCGCGGGTATTTTGCTGAGTTATTGTATATATCGAGTGTTGATTTTGTAAGTTAAAATCTGTTTTAGTGGTTTGTAAATGCGGGCCTACTACTGCAGGGGACCCAGGATGTACGAGTGCCTGCAAATCCCTTCCAGAAAGAAGTCCGCAATCAACTGTTTAAACAGCTCATCGCGCGTATATGAAGGTAAAAGATACATACGATTCAAGCTGTTTAAACGAGCCAGTGAAAGTTTTTAAACGTTGAAACTCTCCCCACGGTTCAAAAGGGGTTTTAGTTCTACATTACTGTGATTCAACCAGAATGACAAAGGGGCTTTCAACCACGTCAAAGGGTAACCCCCAGTCTGGCAGGCCTAACGTAAACCTTTCAATTTCTTTTACTTCATTACCATTAGCAAAATTTTTGTTGTCATTCATGTGATCCACAGTAACTGTTACAAAACCTTGTTATTAAATATGCCAGTGTGGCACTGCGAATATGATATTGTATGGGGGACTAGAATGTGCGTGAGTATCTTTCTATGTTATAATGTAGCCAGTGTGCAGATAATATGATATTGTATGGGCCCAGGAATGTGCATTGATTATCTTTTCTATGTTATAAAGTATGCCAGTGTGCAGATAATATGATCTTGTATGGGGGGCCTAGGATGTGCATTGATTATTTTCTAGTTTATAAAGTATTGCCAGGGTGCAGATTTAATATGATATTGTATGGGCCTAGGAAATGTGGCATGGATTATCCATTTCTATGTTTATAAAGTAATGCAGTGTGCAGATAATATGATATTGTATGGGGGCCTAGGAATGTTGGAATTGATTATCTTTTCTATGTTTATAAAGTATGCCAGTGTGAGATAATATGATATTGTATGGGGGCCTAGGAATGGCATGATTACTTTCTATGTTTATAATGTATGCCAGTGGTGCAGATATATGATGTGTATGGGGCCCCAGGATGTGCCTTGATTATCTTTTCTATGTTTATAATGTTGCCCATGTCGCAGAAGAATATGAATTGTATTGGGGGCTAGGATGTTGCATTGATTATTTAAGGGTATAAAAGTATGCCAGTGTGAGAATAATAGATATTGTATGGGGTAGGAATGTGCATGATACTCTTTTCGATGTTTTATAAAGTTATACCAGTGTGGCAGATATTGATATTGTAGGGGTCTCGGAAGGTGCATTGATTATCTTTCTAATGTTGATAATTGTATGCCACCGGTGCAAGATAATATGATATTTTGTATGGGGACTAGGATATGTGCATTGATTATCTTTTCTATGTTCTAAAGTATGCCAGTGTGCAGATAATATGATATTGTATGGGGGCTAGGAAGATGTGCATTGATATCTTTTCTATGTTTATAATGTATGCCAGTGTGCAGATAATATGAGAGTGTATTGGGGCTAGGAATGTGCATTCATTGATTATCTTTTCATGTTTTATAATGTATGCCAGTGTGCGATATTGATAATTGTATGGGGGAATAGGAATGTGCATTGATTATCTTTCTATGTTATTAAAAGTATAGTATGTTCAGGTGAAGATAATATGATATTGTATGGGGACTAGGAATGTGCCATGATATACTTTCTATGTTTTATCAAATGATCCAGTGTGCAGATATGAGAATTGTATGGGCCTAGGGAATGTGCATTGAGTATCTTTCTATTGTTTAAAGTTTGCCAAGGTGCACGATAAATATCGGTATTGATGGGGCCCAGAAATGTGGCATGATTATCTTTATATTGTTTATAAAGGATGCCAGTGTGCGATGAATATGATATTGTGTATGGGGAACCAGGAATTGTGCCATTGATTATCTTCTTCATGGTTATACTGTCATCCCAGTTGTGCAGATACTGATGAATTGTATGGGGCCCAGGAATGTGCATTGATTATCTTTCTATGTTTATAAAGTATGCCAGTGTGGCAGATATATGATATTGATGGGACCCAGGAATGTGGCATGATTATCTTCTCTGGTTTAGAATGTATCCCAGTGTTGCAGAAATATGAATTGTATGGGGCCAGGGAAAGTTGCATTGATTATCTTTTCTTAGTTTTTATAAGTATTGCCAGTGTGCAGATAATATGATTATTGTATGGGCCTAGGAAATGTGCATGATTATTCTGTTCTATGTTTATAAAGTATGCCAGGGTGCAGATAATATTGAGATGATGGGGCCTAGGAATGTGCATTGATTAATCTTTCTATGTTGTTAAAGTGATCCAGTGTGCAGATAATATCGATATTGTAGGGGGCCCCAGGAAGTGCATTGATCTATCTTTCTATATTGTGTTATCTGTAATGGCGCTATATGCTGTAGTTAAAGATTCGTCTTAAAGAGCTATTGTGGGCTCAGAACATTGGTTGCAGCGATTGTGAGAGTTTTTACATAATGCTGCTACTCCCATTAGTTGTATCTTAAAATCACATTAAACCTTGGTACTTTGGTTAATGTGACTTTAAGACACAAATATCCAACAACAGTACAAAACCTTGTTTAGGTTTGGTTCTTTTTCACTCAACTTTTTTCATTTCTAATGTTTTCCTTGTTTGAGTATTAGTTCTTTTGTACAAATTTCCTTTTTTTTTTTTAAATATCCCCCCCCATGGAACTTATTCAGGAAACTATGTACAGAAAATGGAAGAGAAAAAAGTGAAACCCTGATGATAAAACGGGAGAGTATATTATTTAGATAGAAACGTAATGTTGCAAAGTATCATGTAATATTCAAAACATATGAACCGGATTGCCATGGAACTGTAACAAGGGGCTTACCTTGATTAGCGGTTTCCGCAGCGTCTTTCCTCGTCCTGGCTCTTGGCGCGCTCGGTGGGACATCAAGGTCCAGCTCTTCTCGTGCTAGCATTTCCGTCGTGGTCGCGCATACGGCCCGGCCTGCCCCCAGTGCTTGGCTCCTCTAATCATCCAGGTATGTCGGAGGAGGGTCAGTTAGTTGGTTCATTCACCACTTCAGCTTTCTCCCGCCCTCAAGCTTTTCCCAGTGGATGGAGGAGGGCACGGTAGTTTATCCTATCTATCCCCTTCACATATCATGTCCTCCTTTCCCATTGGTCCCTCGCTATTTATTTACCATCAGCCTTAGTTCCCCGCCGATTTATAGCGGTTTTTAGTTTACATCCTGGCTCGTGGTGTGCTTTATCAGAGATCCTGTTTAAGACTCCTGCTGTTATTTTGGACTCTGATTCCATACTGCCCTGTCCGAACCTCTGCTCGGTGCCTGGACTACGCTGTTTGCCTAACCCCTGTACCGTGCCTGGCGGCTGACTTATGGTTTCTGGACCATATTGCTCATGTTCCTGACCCTGCTTTTGGCATGCTCCTTGTCTGTACTGGGTTATTTTTGGTACTCCGACCTTTGTATCTCTCTGTGGCCTGGCTTGTCAGTTTCGATCCGGACTTTCTCTCGCTATTCCTGGGCCTCAGTTTCGGATACCTTGCATCTAAGTCCGGGGGCAAACCTTGTTCGGTGGAGGACGAATCATAGCCTTCTGGCAAAGGGGGTTGTCTATTGGCGAAGATAGTGGTTGTAGATTGGGTGTATTCGGACTGAAGGAATTACGAGGGGATCCGGATCTAAAGTGTCATTATATTCGGGACAGGAAGCATTAAGGAGCAAGCTACGCCTCCTGACTGGGGCTGTCAAATCAACTGCCCCCGTGTAGAAGCCCAGAGGAAAAAGTCGGTCAGGCTTTGGATGGCCTCCCCCGGGGCCCCACTTATGGAACCCAAGTTCATTACGGAGAAGTTTGACGGTAGTGCGCAGCAGACGTTCCGAACTTTTAAGGATCTGTCTGCTGTATTTTTGGATGGCAACCCAAAAAAGGAGGCATGTGATCCCAAAGTGTACGAATTAAATTACAGGATCATAATCTAAAATGTATGTTTGCAATGCGAGAAGTCTGGATGACAAAATGGGGAATTGGAATGATGCATTGATGAAAAGTATGATGTAATAGGTATAGCAGAAACATGGTTGAACAGTTCTCATGGCTGGGCTGTAAATTAGAAGATACTTGTTTAGGCAGGACAGAGAAAAAAGGAAGGGGGAGGAGTATGTGTTATGTTAAAAACGAATTGAAGCCAATTTAAAAGAAAGATAACTGGCGATATATGGATGATATAAATGGAGGCAATATGTAATAGCAACAGGAAAGGGGTGGTAATGTCATTGTTGGTGTCTGCTATAAGCGCCAAATGCTAGCCACTTAGCAGTTGGCAAGGGCTGCAAGTTTGGGTAGTGTGCTCATGAGGGGGGACTTAATTACCTGACATTGATGTGGTGTGGTGGAACTTGCCACACAGAAAATGTCGATGAGTTCCTGAATTTCCTGCAGAATAATTTTCTCTCACAGGGGTTTCAAGTTCCTACTAGAAAAGGGCTCTGTTGGATTGGTAATATCTAACATGTGGAGTGACGCATTATAGATTAAAGGTATGGAGGCTTAGGGAATAGTGACCATGAAAATAGTGCTTTGGACTTTGTTATCGAAGAAAAGTGCGCTGGGTTAACAAAGACTTTTAATTTCAGGAAAGCAATTTTCCCAGGTTAAAAGTAGCTCTTCAGAATGTCACTGGTATAAGATATTATCAGGTAAAGGAACTGAACGAGAATGGATTGTGTTAAGGTTTTTTAGCCATTCTCATCTAAATTATACCCTTGGGAAATAAATGTAAAAAAAAATAAATCGCGGCCCATGTGGCTCTGAATTCTGCTCTTGTAAAGAGGGCCAATGGTTAAGGAAGAAAAAGGATTAAAAAACCTTTTAAGGCCGACGGGAACGGAAGGGCCTTTCGGGAGATCAAAAACTGTAAACAAGGAGTGTAAGGAAAGCAAATCCATAGCTAAAATTAATAAGCAGGTAGGATCGCGACGAACGAAAAGAAAGCCTCACTAAGCCTAACACATTTTTTTACGTATATAATAGTAAGAAGATGAGGATGAGAATGTGGCACATAATTTAATGGGGATATAAGTAGTTACGGAGGAATGGACGATATATTTAAAAGCAAATGTCTTGATATTTTTTGCCTTGTATTACACTATACGAAGATCCAGTACAGACATTTATTCATAGGAGTATAGTAGCAATAAGTTTATACAAGATTCAAGTCACTTTGGTTACCGAGGATATGGTACAGAAAGAACTAAAAAATAGGTTAATATTAGTAAATCTCTGGACCGGAATAAAATACATCCTAGGGTACTTAGGGAGCTAAAGTTCAGTTATTCTCGGCCATTGTTTCTAATTTTTTGCTGATTCCCTCATGTCGTGGTGCTGCCTTGCTTTTTTTTGGAAAAGGATGATGTTATTCCATATTCAAAGGGGTAGTCGTTCACAGCCGGGTAAAGTACAGGCTGTAGTTACTTCAGTGGTGGGGCAAGATCTGGAAAGTTTAATAAGGGATCAGGTTCTTCAGAGTCGTTTCAAGGAATGACATTATAAAGTAGTTAAACCAGCATGGATTAGGAGGATAGATCTTTGTCAAAACTAATGCTTGGCTTTTATATGAGGAAGTTAGAAGTAGAAATTTAGCCTTTGGTTATAGCAGTAGATGTAGTTTTCCTTGGAATTTTGCAAAGGCTTTTGATACAGTCCCCATAGGCGACTAATGAATAAGCTAAGTTGTTGGCGCTGGGGAAGGTCACATGGTACGTGGATAGAAAATTGGTTAAAGAATGGATAGGCTTGCAGAGAGGTAGTTGTAATGGGGCTTCATCATTATGGACGCTAAAGTGCTAAGGGTGGTGGCCACAGGTTCTGTGTTGGGGCCGCCTTCATTTAATCTATTATTAATGATTCTGGAAGTGGGTAATTGTCAGCAAGGTTTCTGTGTTTGCTGGGACACAAAAACTTTGTCGACCATTTAAAAAAACTTCAAGGGAGGTGGCAATCGTTGCACGGGATCTAGAAAGATTATCACATTGGGCTGCAGGGCAGATGAAAATCAATGTTGAAAATGTTAAGGTGATGCATTTGGGACTTAAACTGAAAAATACCTTTGTGCTACTTATACACTAAATGGCTCTGTGTTGTTAAGTGAATCCACTGTTGGAAAGGGCGGAAAGGGATCTGGAGTTTTTGGTGGATAAACAAACTTAAAAGGTTAGCAAAGCACGTGCCAGGCGGCACAGCCAGAGCCAGCCTGGTACTGTTTGTATAAAGAGAGGTATGGATTCAGGGAGGGAAAAGTAATTCTTCCCCTTTACAAAGCATTGGTTAGGCCTCATTTGGAAATGCAGTGCAATTTGGAATCCTGTGTAACCCAAAAAAGGACATATTTGGAAATGGAAGGTTCAGAAGGGACTAAATTAATAAGGGGATTGGGGGAAGCGTTGAATATTGAAGGACGAGAATGGGAAAAGTTTACAATTATGTACGCTGGATGAAAGAAAGCGCTTGCGTGGGGATATGATTAGGTATAAATACATTAAGGGCCTACAAGAAACTATCTGGGGCAGTTGTTCACAGAGCAATGTCAAAGGACACGAGGAAATCCCTTAAGACTTGAAGAAAAAAGGTTAGGCTTCAAGCTCGGAAAGGGTTTTTTCACCTGTGAGAACGGTAAGTTGTGGAACTGTCTTCCAGTGGACGTTGTAATGGAAGGTTCATGGTCAGTTTCAAAAAAAAGCTGGATGAGTTTCTGCAAACAAGGAATGTTGCAAGTTACTGCGGATTGGATACATTAAAGTAGGTGATCCAGGGAAAATTTCCGATGACATTGGGTCAGGAAGGAATGTTTTCCCCCCTTCATTAATTTGGTGGGGGGTTTTTTTGCCTTCCTCTGGATAAACAGTTAGGCAGGAGGAGCAAAGGAGGATATTGCTAGATGGGTGGGACTGGTCAATGACGTAGTCTTTATTCCAACCTCCAATACGTATACTATCTATACTAACCCGTCTCTCAGGCTATGAGATGCAGACGGTGGGTCTGGTTCACTTCTTTTTACAGGGGATCATCAGACTTGGGCTTTTGTCTGGGCCAGCAGATAATCCGCCTGGTCTTCGGTAGGAAGTTCTTTGAGGCTTAGGGGTTTTTATTACTTGGAAACGGATCTGGTCGGGACGGCAGAGGCCAAATTGCGTAACCCTGCTTCGTGCAAGGGCGACTGGCATGGTGGACGGAGTATGCTTCGAGTGCGCCCGCTGGGCAGTAGAGTAGCAGTCCAGGGAATTGATCCTGCTTTTAAAAAGTCACTTTGAGTAGGGGCTATCTGAGTCGGTCAAGGATTTACTGGTCAATCACCAGTTCCCAAAAAACCTTGATATCATCCAAATGGCCCATATGAGGGATAGACGTCTAACAGAGAAACGCGTCAAGGTACAAATTCTTCCCCCGGTAAAGTCACTTTTGCAGGTTATCCTGTCTTCAATTCCTCCTCCTGTGCCTAAACCCTGTCTGAAGGAAACTTTGCAGGTGGGTTCATCTCGACTCTCAGTGGAGGAAAAGGAACCGGAGACGCTCGGTGGTCTGGTCTATACTTCGCCGAACCTGCCCCCATTAAGAATCCGGAGAGGGAAAACTCCAGCAACTAGAGGTGGTCAAGAGGAAATCCATATAGGTGGTCAGGAATTCTCACTTTTTCTGATAACTTATGTTACCCGCCAGAAGTTTCTTTGGGTCTCTTAACAAAGGACCAAGCTTTTGTTGAAGTGGGGCAGCTGGGAACTTCATGGATTATTACTTTCGCGCTAAACTTTTTGAAAAATTCCAGTGACTAAGATGTACGAAACTATATACTGTATGTTAAGGCCATTGCATTCCACTGCAAAAGGGAGAGCCTTTAACTGTAACCCACTGATGTAGTTCCTAAAATTGGTGGTTCACATTCGAAGCGTATCAAATTTTTTGTCCTTAGAGATGCCTACCAACTCCTATGAATTCTAGCGTAGGAAGCCACCAATCCATTAGAATTGGCTCTACTGTGCAGCTTGAAAAATGGGGTTTCTGTTTGTATCGATCATGGCGTGTTCTATTTCATGTGGCTAATATATCTTTAGAAGGTATTCGCCACCATATAAAGGTTTTGCTGATGTTTCTCCCCACGGGGTTCTGATGTTTTACCTCCTCAACAGACCTTTGATGTCCTTCGATCTTACCAGGAACCACCGTCCCGGTGGGACATCTTTACAACCTGACAGGTACCTGAAGTGCGGCCATTGAAGAACCTACAATTAAAGCGAAAACTTGGTTAAAGGTTCATCAGGACCCTCCACTTCTCCTGCAGGAGCGTTCTTTTTGTTAGAAAAAAAAAAGATGGTGGTTTAAGACCTGCCTTGAGATAGAGCTCTAAATAAAATACCGTTAAAAATAGATACCCTTACCACTCATGTGACCGCTTTTATCAAGTTGTCAAAAGCACGTATATTTTCTAAGTGGACCTCCGGGGTAATACAATACCTAATCAGAATAAGGGCTGGCGATGGTGAAAAAAACAGCTTTCAATATCGATATGGCCACGATGAAATATTTAGTTATGCCCTTTGGCCTCAGTCAGTATTGCACCTCGCTGTGTTCCAAGATTTTATACAATGATGTATTTCAGAGAGTACCTGAAAATTGTTAGTAGGCTATCTTGAAGATATCTTAATTTATTTCATCCCTCTGTACAGGAACATCGAGATCAATGTCAAGCTAGTTCTTTCTAATGTTAGGGAAAACATATCTTTATGCCAACGGAGAAGTGTATGTTTGAAACAACGGAGGTTCAGTTTCTGGGGTACATTAATCCTCTGTCAAGGTTTGACCATGGATCCTAAAAAGGACTCTGCCATTTAGATGGACCTCCTTCCAATCTCAAGGGTTCCAGAGATATCTAGGATTTTCTAACTTTTATCGTTAAATCATAGAATTTCTCTTCTATAGTTTTCCTCTTACCAAAACATGACCAAGAAAGGGGAGATGTTACGAATGGGCCAGAAGAAGCTATTCTGCGTTTTTGAGACTCTTAAAAAAAAGCCTCTGTGTTTCCGCTCCAGATTTCAACCTATACTAATATAAATTGCATTTTGTTGGTGAAGTAGACGCCCTCTGAAGTAGGAGTAGGTGCGTGCTCTCTCAGTATCAGGCTACCAGAGTCTTCATTCCCTGCGCATTTTATTCCGAAAAAATATTCTTGCAGAGAGGGGAATATGATATAGGGCCATCGGGGGCGTTAGGCTATTAAATAGCCCTTAGAAGAATGGAGACACTGGTTAGAAGGTTTGGGCATACACCCCATTAGGGTTTACACTGACACAAAAACCTAGAATATATAGGAACAATGCCAAAGGTTAAATCCCAGACAAGCACGTGGGCACTTTTTCTCTCCGGTTTAACTTAGTTTACTTTATAGACCGGCTGGTTCAAAAAACGTTCAAGGCCGGCGCTTTATCCCGTAGTTTCATTGAAACCAGTGTCTTTGCCCACTAAAGTCCCATTGCCTCCTATCATTCTCCCATTCATTATATCTTAGGTGCTTAACCACTGATAATGTAATTTCTAATTTGTCGAACTCTTGACTCCTCTTAGGTAGATGTTCCCCCAGGTAAACCTATTCTTGTCTGTTGTTCCAACTGGTCTTTCGTTTTAAAGTATTGCAAAATGAGATGAAAACAGTTTCCAAGATTCCAAACTAGCTGACACCTTGGAAAAACTAAAACCTGTCATTATTATAGAGACATTGTTTGGTGGCCTTCCATGGGTCAAGGCGTGTCCTGGTTGTTGCCAGTAAGTAATAGGTTAAATAGGGCCCGTTAGTGCTTCCAGCAGGGAATTCTCTTGCATCTCCTAGTCCTGAAAAAGCCATGGACTCATAATCCATGGATTTTGGGAGATCTAACCCAAATCGGATGGGATACTGTAATTGGTGTAGTGGACAGTTCAGTAAGATGTCAACATTCGTTCCTTTAGTTAGTTACCCTCTGCTAAGGAGCTGTCTGCACATTATTTATCCATTTCACATATTTCGATTACACGGTTGTCCTGAAAACATTGTTTCGGGACAGGGGAGTCCAGTTCATCACGATTTGGCACATTTCTTTTTTGTGACCGTTTAGTATTTCTCTCTCTTTTTCTCCCGGTTTCCATCCGGAAACCAATGGTCCGACAGAGGACAGAGAGAAACGAATCAATCATTAGAAACAGTATCTAACATCGTTTTATTGTGAACAAAAGGAAAAATGTCACGAATTTTACCTTTTGCCGCGTCGGCTCTACAATGCTGTACATTCTTCATTCAAGGCGTTTTCACCTTTTTTCTTGCAATTATGGCATGAATCCGACGTTTTCTTCTTTTTCAGATTCATTCTCAGTCTTACCAGTTCTGGAAGATGGGCTCAATTCAGATAAATACAATGTGACCAAGTAGCCTCTAATATTTCTTAAATAAGAATCAGTCGTCAGGAAAAAAATATTCTGATCGCATCGTTCTGTAGAACTCATTTTTTCCTGCGAGATATGGTATGGGGTGTCCCTCGGTTTTTGAATATCCGCTAGCGAAAGCTTCCGCTAAATTAGGTCCTAAGCTTTCATTGGTCCTTACTATTGAACAAACAGAATGCAATAGGGTGACCCTAGAAGGTAACATTACAACCCTTTAAAAAAAAAGTAACAATCCTTTCATGTGTCCTTACTCAGCCGGCAAAAATGCTAACTTTTGGATGGCTCTCCCACCTTCTTAGAAGTTCAAGGGAACCTTAACTACGATTGACAAGATTCTAAGATTCCCGGGAGGTTCAAAATTCTCTTCATAACTTGTGGGACTGGAAAAAAGTCTGTCTGAAAAAAGATCTTGGGTACCATGTTCGAAAAACAATTTTTCACATGGACTTAATTTAAAAAATTAACAATGAATTTACTGAGAAACTCTAAGGGTACAGAGGCCTCCTCGGGGGGGGGGGGTGTGTGTTGTTATGTAATGTAACAAGGGGATTACCTGCATCAGCAGCGCATGCCCCCCAGTGCTGTGGCGGGACATGTGCAAAAAGCATGCGCATTACCTCCTGCCGCTCCTTGCTAAATCATCAGTTGTCGGAGGAGGGTCGTTTAGTTTGTTCATCCACCATTTCCTACTTCCATCCGCCCCTTCAGCTTTCCCATTGGATGGAGGAGGGCTCGTTTTAAGTTTACTTAAACTATCCTATTCCCCTTCAATAGCTCGTCTCTTTTCCCCCATTGGTCCTCTGCATTATTTATACCCATCAGCTTTAGTATCCGGCCCGATTTATAGCGGTTTAGTTTACGATCCTTGCTCGTGGTGTGCTTTATCTGAGATTTCCTGTTACTGCCTCCTGCTGTTATCTTTTGGACTCTGATCCGATTTTGCCCCCACCTCGCTGTCCTTGAACCTTGCTCTGTTCATTGACTACGCTTTTGCCTAACCCTCTGACCAATGCCTGGTGGCGCTGACTTCTGGTCTGAACTATTGCTTCTGTTCATGACCTGCTTTTGCCTGCTCCTTTGTCTGTACCGTGTCATGTTGGTCTCTGGCCTGTATCTCTCCGTGTGCCTTGTTCTGTCAGTTTCGTTCCGGACTCCTTCGTATTCCCGGCATCAGTTCGGATACTTGCACTCTAAGTCCAGGGGGCCAAACGTGTGCGGTGGGCGCATCTAGCCTTCAGGCCCGCAAAACGGGGGGCTTGTCTATTGGCGAAAAGATAGGGTTGTAGATTGGCCGACGCGGTATTCGGGACTGACTGAAGAATACGAGGGGATTCCGGAGCGCGGTTACAGGAAACATTATTGTTTCTGGACACTGGAAGATACAAAACTATATAGAGACAAAAAGTTCTTGACCCAAGACTGTTGATTTTATGTCTGTTCTAAAACTAGGGGGAGATACAATACTCGGTATCCCTTTGATCTCATCAAGGACTTTTCAAATGTTTCTGATTCCATCAGGTAATTCCAGAGCTTGTATGATACATTCGAATACATCAGCTTTATATAGATTTATCGTTTATACAGGTTGAATGCTGGACAGCAAGGAGATTATTAAGGGGAAAATGCTGAGGAAAATCATGTTTATATCTATTAATACTATGGAGTATGGGGTAATTATGTGTATATTTATGCAAGTATTTTATACCATTATACCTTTCTTAAGAGACTTAAAGTCCATATTTTATACTGTGTGTTCGCTAGTTTGGAAACTTCATTATCTAATTTCTACAGGCCAGCCAGGGTTGTGTTTTTTTTACTGGGTTGGGAGAACCCGGTGGAACCAAAGTCAAACCAATAGGGGATTGCACACCTTTGCCACATTTTCCAAAACCCCATTTTTGGAATATTACCTTCTTCCCAGCGTCCTCAATACATGTCCTTACAATGACATTGATAAATTCATCTTCTATGTGGAGCTCAAAAAGTGCTTGGGTTAGCCATCATTACTTCATTGGCCTAGCGGATAACTCCACCCGACAAGCCAGAGAGGCATGGGTGAAGGAATCTAGAACGTTAAAGGAATAGTTCCTGCAAAAGTGTGAAACTATTCCTTAAGCACTTGATGAAAAGACTCTGAGAATAAGGATAGATCAAAAACCTGCACAAATTTCCGCTGTCACACTTAAATTCCCAAACACTCTGGTCGGATTAACTCTATAGCGCGATTATTGGGCATGTTGCGCTATGGTTAATTAAGAACTAGGGGGCGGTCAGTGTGACAACCGACGGAATGCCGTGAAAGGTAAGTTTGTTCTATCTTCGTCATGGCTCCACAGGCTTTGATTGAAGAATGGGAGTAAGGCAAGCTCCCTTATTCCTTCCCGATCTTCGATCAATGCATTAAAGGGCCAGTTTAATAATTTTTTTTGCAGTGACTGTTTCTTTAAGGGAAGATATCTGGACTCAAGCGCACCAAGAAAAAAAATTTAAATGGTTTATGGTTTTTAGAACATTTTTGTAAGAGGACTCAAATTCTTTGTATTACTGTTTACGAATTATTTTGATATCATAACTTCACAACATTTAATTGTTCACCACAAGAATCTTCTTAAAGGGAATATCAATTTAAACAAAATTAAGATCCACATTTGTAATTATTTGCCCTTAACCCAAAATTCTACTTTTAGCACTTACACAGATTACATGCTTTGATAACGTTGAGATTAAATAATAAGCAATTTTGATGACTCTCCTTTTATGGTCTAGAGATCTTCATATTTCCCCCCTGCCTCAATAAGCTTTAAGGAAGCAAAACACTAAGGCGTTGTAGAGTATAAATGGCTAAATCATATAAAGTTTCTTATCAAAAGGGTTGTATTTAAAAGATCGACAAATGATCACATGAGTAACAGAGGTACCATGTAAGTATATCTAGGTAATATCAAGGTAATCATAATCCATATAAATCTCTGAATGCAACCCCATCTAGCACTCCTACCTAAGTCAGGGGTCAAATAGTATTGCTGTAGGCTAGAGAATTATCGGTCACGTGGTTGATTGAAGTAAATAGAAGTGCTATACACCCTCTCTTCTGCTCCGATGAACCCTCTATGTGATACTTTGTGATGGTTGGCACGATACCACAGTCCCCTTGATGGTGAACGTGCATTGGACTTCTATTACTCAACCCGTGGACACGTATATTAGGCTACAGCAATACTATTTGAAACCCCATATGACTTAGGTGATGTGGCTACAGAGGGGGTGCATTCAGAGATTATATGATGATGATTACCTTTTTGATATTACTAGAAATAACTGACATTGTACCTCTGTTACTCATGTGATCATTTTGTCGATCTTTACCTTTGATAATAAACTTTCTATGTTTTAGCCATTTATATCCTCTACACGCCTTGGTGTGGGCTTCTATGTATTTATTAGGTAGGCTCTTTATACTAAATAGGGACTCTTTCGCTTTTATATACATAAAGCTTTAAGGAACCTATTGCAATTAGCAGCAGGGGAAAGGGCAGTTAATTATTACATAGATACATAATAATGCAGGTTGAGTTAAAGACACACATCCATTAGTCTAAACTGGCCTATTCAGTTAGATAAAAATATACTTAAAATTTTCAGTTCTTAAGATGTTTGCTTGTTCATCGAGGCTTTCTGGCTTCGAGGGAAAAGGCCGTGGTTCAAATAAACTATCTGGGAAATTCTTATATGGCTATTATGAGTCTAAAACCCCACCCAACGACTGTATGTTAAATGGGTACGGTAGGCAGTTACACTTATGTAGGTAGAGGATCCTCGCCACCATTCCAAATATTTTTTGCCACGATATGTCAGAAGTGAGAGTATCGTGCCGCAATAGTCAGAAGTGGGATTACCTTGCCATGATATGTCAGACAAAGGAATACCTTGCCCCGATATGTCAGGACGTGGGATTTCTTGACACGGACTGTCAGAAATGGAAATTTATATTCCAAAATATGTCAGAAAGGAAATGAATACCCCTTGCCACAATATGTCAGAAGTGGGGATATCTTGCCACAATATGTCCAGGAAGTGGGATTATCTTGCACAATAGTAAGAAATGGAATTACCTTGACTGATATGTCAGAAAGGAATGATCTTGCACGATGTGTTATGTCAGAAAAAAATGGAAATTATCTTGCCACAATATGTCAGAAATGGAATACCTGCCAAATATGTCAGAGAAAGACGGGGATTATCTTGCCACACATCTGTCAGACGTGGGCTTACCTTGCCACAATATTCATAAGTGGGATTATCTGCCACAATAGTCAGTAGGAGTAAGTGGGATTACCTTGCCACAATATGTCAGAAATGGAAATTGACCTGGTCACAATATGTCGAAGGTGGGTTACTTGCACAATATGTCAGAGAAATGGGAATTATCTTGCCACGGTATGTCAGAAGTGGAATTACCTTTCAAGAATATGTTCAGAAGTGGGATTATCTTGCACAATATGTCAGACGTGGAATTTACACTTGCCACGGTATGGCAGAAGTGGAAGTATCTGGCACCCAATAGCCAGAAATGGAATATCTTGCACGATATGTCCGAAGTGGAATTATCTTGCACAATATGTCAGAAGTGCGGACTTGATCTTGCACAATAGGTTCAGAAGTGGGATTACCTTGCCACATATGTCCGAAAGGAATTTCTGCCACGATATGTAAGAAGTGGGTGTCTTGCCACGCTATGTCAGAAGTGGAATACCTGCACGATATGTCAGAAGTGGAATACCTGGACCACGATATGTCAGAAAGTGGAATTACCTGTGCACAATATGTCAGAATGGATTATCTTGCCACGATATGTCAGAAGTGGAATTATCTTGCCACAAATATGTCAGAAGTTGACATACCTTGCCACAATATTGTCAAGGGGGATTACCTTGCCAAAATATGTAAGAGGTTGGGATTATCGTGCCACGATTGTCAGAAGTGGATTATTTGCCACTATTCAATAATTATTGCCATGATATGTCAGAAGTGAAATTACACCTTGCACCAATAGGTCAGAATGGAATTACCTTGCCAAATTATGTCAGAGTGGAATTACCTTGCCCCAATATGTCAGAAATTGAATTCCTTGCCCTATGTCAGAATGGAATTCCCTTGCCACAATATGTCAGAAGTGGAATTACTTGCCACACTATGTCAGAAATTGAATTACACTTGCCACAATATGTCAAATGGATTACTTGCCACTAATGTCAGAAGTGGGTATCTGCCACAATATCTGTCAAATGATTACTTGTCGAGAAGTGATAAAGTGATGACCGTGCCAACAATATGTCAGAAGTGGAATTACCTTCCACAATATTCCGAAAGTGGAATTACCTTGACACAATATGTCAGAATGATTACGCATAATTCAGAATATTACCTTGGCCACTAGTTGTAGAATGGAATTACCTCCAAGATATGTCAGAAGGGGGATTATCTTGACGAATTGTCGAATGGAATTCCTTGCCACAATCTCAATGGTCAGAATGAGATTAACCTTTGCCACATATGTCAGAAGTTGGGGATTACCTTCCCACAATATGTCAAAGTGGGATTTTCTTCCTCATGAATGTCAGAATACTTGATAGTTAGATTATCTTGCAACAACATGTCAGAAATGGATTACCTTGCCACAATATGTCAGAAGTGGTGATTATCTTGCCACAGATATGTTCAGAATAGCGATTTACCTTGCCAAGCAATTGTCCGAATTGGAATTATCCTTGCCACCTAAGTATGTCAGATGAATCTGACCAAGTCGAAGGAATTACCTTGCCACAATATGTCAGAGGGATTGTACTACCAAGTAAATGATTAATGCCACCATATGGTCCAGTGGATTATCTTGCCAACCATTGTCAAAGGGGATTATCTTGCCAGATATGTCAGAAAGTGGGAATTATCCTTGCCACAATTATGTCAGACAGTGGGATTATCTTGCAAACAATATGTCAGAAGTGGGATTATCTTGCCCCGAATTTATGTCAGAAATGGACTTACCTTGCCACATATGTCAGAAAGAAGTGCTATTATCTTGCAAAAAATATGTTCAGAAGAGAAAATGGAAATTATTTTTGCCACGATATGTCAGAAGTGGCATTATCTTGCCACGATTATGTTCAGAAGTGGGATGATTTTGCCACGATATGTCAGAAATGGGATTACCTTCTTCCACGATATGTCAGAAGTGGGATTACCTTGCAACGATATGTTCAGAAGTGGAATACCTTGCCACATATGTTCAGAAGTGGTGGAATTACCTTGCACCATATGTCAGAAGTGGAATACCGTGCCCACCATATGTCCAAAGTGGAATTACCTTGCCCATAATATGTCAGAAGTTGGGAATTACCTTGCCACCCAGATGTCAGAAGTGGAAATTAACCTTGCCACAAATATGTCAAAAGTGAAGGATTATCTTGCCAAGATAGTCAGAGTGGAATTAACATTTGCACGATATGTCAGAGTTGATTTTACCATGCCAACAATATTCAGGGAAGTGGAATTACCCCTGTCACGATATGTCAGAGTTGAATTACCTTGCCCACAAGATGTCAGAAGTGGAAACTTACATTGTGCCACAACAAATGTCAGAAGTGGGGATTACCTGGCCACCATATGTCAGAAGGGGATTATCTTGCCACGATTATGTCAGAAGTGGAAAATCTTGCCACGAGATGTTCAAGACATTGAATACCTTGCCCACATATGTTCAAAGTGGGATTACCTTGCCACCAAATATGTCAGAAGAATGGATATCTTGCCCCGATATGTCAGAAGAAGTGGAATTATCTGCACAATATCTTGCATGACATGTCAGAAGTGGAAGAACCTTGCCACATAGTCCGAAGAAGTTGGATTACCTTGCCACAAAGTTCAGAAGTGGCATGATCTTGCCAACCTGATGTCAGAACTGGAATTACCTTGCCACAATATAGGTCAGAATGGAATTTACCTTGCCATGATCTGTAAGAAATGGGAACTTACCTTGCACAATTATGTCAGAAATGGGAATACCTTGCCACAATATGTCGAACAGCAAATAGATTACCTTGACCATGATATGTCAGAAAGTAGGGAATTACCTTGCCACAATATGTCCAGAATGGAATTACTTGCCAGATATGGTCAGAAAGAAAGGGGGAATACTTGCCAAAATATGTCGAAATAGAAGTACCTTGCACAATATGTAAGAAGTGGGATTATCTTGCCCAATATGTTCAGAAAGAAAAGAAATGGAATATCCTTGCGATTGATATGTCAGAAGTGGATTATCTTTGCCCACAAGATGTCAGAAATGGAAATTACCTTGTAAATTAATATGTCCGAGTGGGTATCTTGCCATGATATGTCAGAAGTGGAATTTTATTCTTGGCACGGATATATGTCAAGAGTGGAATCATCTTGCCACAATATGTCAGAAATGGAATTACATTGCCACAATATGTCAGAAGTGGATTATTGGCCACAATATGTCAGAAATGGAATTATTTGCCATGATAGGCAGAAGTCCGAGTGGAATACCTTGCCACCAATATGTCAGAAGTGGATAACCTTGCCCACAATATGTCAGAAATGGAATTCACCTGCCAAACATATGTCAGAAATGGATTACCTTGCCACAATATGTCAGAAGTAGGGAATAACCTTGCCACAAAATGTCAGAATGGACTTATCTCTGCACCAATATGTCAGAAGTGGGATTACTTGCAACCAACATGTCAGAAATGGAATTACCTTTTGCCACAATTATGTCGAAAAGGGCATAACCTTGCCAACATATGTCAGACAAAGTGAGGATTACCTTGCCACAAATGTCAGAAATGGAATTGCCCTTGCCATGTAATATGTCAGGAAATGGAATTACCTTGACCACAATATGTGAGAAAGAAATGGAATACCTTGCACAATATTTCAGCAAGTTGGATTACTTGCCACAATATGTAAGAAGTGGGATCTATTCTGCCCAAATATGTCGAGTGGTGATTAACCTTGCCACGATATGTCAGAAATGGACTACTTGCACAACATGTCAGAAGTAGTGGGATACCTTTCCACAAAATCAGGCGAACTGTGATAATAAGGGTTAAGTCGGGTGGCTTGGTTGAGTTTGGATCAGAGTGTAGACCTTGGTGATTTTGGGATTTTGAGGTATTACTTGTTGATTTGGGTCAGCGTGTATTTTGGTGTAGTGATTTATTGGTGATTTGGGATCTGGTGATTTTGGAATCAGGAGTGTATTACTTGTTTTGTTTGGATCAGAGTGTATTATTGGTTGATTTGGGGATTCCGAGTGATATTTGGTGATTTGGATCAGGGTGTTATTCTTACTTGGTGATTTGGGATCAGAGTGTTATTTTTGGTGATTTTGGACCAGATGTATTACTTGGTTATTT
>CM033473.1:296793575-296808707 GCA_019447015.1 Hymenochirus boettgeri
GATCAGAGTGTATTACTTGGGATTTTGGATCAGGTGTATACTTGTGATTTGGATCAGGGGTTATTATTTGGTGATTTTGGATCGAGTGATTACTTGGTGATTTTTGGATAGCAAGTGTTTTATTTGGTGTGATTTGGGACAAGTGTATTATTTGGTGATGTTTGGATCAGTGTGTATTGTATTATTACTTGGATTGATTTGGGATCAGAGTGTATTATTTGGTGATTTTGGATCAGGAGTGTATTACTTTGTGATTGGGATTCAAGGAGTGTATTAGTGTATTGGTGATTGTTGGATCAGGTGTATTTGGTGATTTTGGATCAGAGTGTACTGGGATTTTGGATCAGGGTGTATTACTGGTGATTTGGATCAGGTATTACTTGGTGATTGATTTGGGATCAGAGTGTATTACTTGGTGTTTTGGGATCAGAGTGTATTACTTGGTTTGATTTGGGATCAAGAGGGTGTCTTACTTGGTGATTTGGGATCAGAGTGTATTACTTGGGATTTTGGATCAGAATGTATTACTGGTGATTTGGGATCAGAGTGGATTATTTGGTGATTGGGATCAGAGTGTAGTTACTTGGTGATTTGGATCAGAGTGTATTATTTGGTGATTTGGATCAGAGTGTACTATTTGGTGATTTGGGATCAGAGTGTATTACTTGGTGATTTGGGATCAGAGTGTATTATTTGGTGATTTGGCATCAGAGTGTATTACTTGGTGATTTGGATCGAGGTGTATTTTGGTGATTTTGGATCAGAGTTATTGTGATTTTGGATCAGAGTGTATTGTCGATTTTGGATCAAGTGTATTCTTGGCGATTTGGACAGAGTGTATTATTGGTGTTTGGATCAGAGTGTATTATTTGGTGATTTGGATCAGAGTTGTTTACTATTTGGTGATTTGGGATCAGAGTGTATTACTTGGTGATTTTGGATCAAGTGTATACTTTGGTGATGGGATCAGAGTGTATTATTGGTGATTTGGCATCAGAGTGTATTACTTGGTGATTTTGGATCAGAGTGTATTACATGGTGATTTGGATCGGTGTATTATTGTGATTTGGGATCAGAGTGTATTACTTGGTGATTTGGATCAGGTGCAATATTTGGGGATTTGGATCAGGTGTATTACTTGGTGATTTGGGATCGGGTGTATTATGTGTGTGGATCAGAGTGTATTATTTGGTGATTTTGATTCAGAGTGTATTACTTGGTGAGTTGTGGATCAGAGTGTATTATTTGGTGTATTTTGGATCAGAGTGTATTATTGGTGATTTGGGATCAGGGTGTATTATTTGGTGATTTGGATAAGAGTGTATCTTGGTGATTTGGGATCGAGTGTGATATTTGGGTGATTTTGGTATCAGATGTATTACTGGTGATTTTGGATCAGGGTGTAATTATTTGGTGATTTTGGTACAGTGTATTGTGATTTTCTCGAGTTATTAGTGATGTTTTGGATCAGGGTGTATTACTTGGGGATTTGGATCAGGGTGTATTATTTGGTGATTTGGATCAGAGTGTATTACTTGGTGATTTGGATCAGAGTGTATTACTTGGTGATTGGGATCGAGTGTATTACTTGGTGATTTTTGGATCAGAGTGTATTACTTGGTGATTTGGATCAGAGTGTATTACTTTGTGATTTTTGGATCAGAGTGTATTACTTGGTGATTGGGATCAGAGTGTATTTGGTGATTTTGGATCAGAGATATACTGGTGATTTGGGATCAGAGTGTTGTTACTGGTGATGGGATCAGAGTTATTATTTGGTGATTTGGATCAGAGTGTATTACTTGGTGATGGGATCAAGTGGATTACTTGGTGATTTTGGTATCGAGTGATATTACTTGTGATTTGGGATCAGAGTGTATTATTTGGTGATTTGGGATCAGAGTGTATACTTTGGTTGATTGGATCGAGTGGTATTACTTGGTATTTTGGGATCAGAGTGTATTACTTGGGTGAGTTTTGGATCAGAGTGTATACTGGTGATTTGGATCAGAGTGTTTACTTGGTGATTTGGATCAGAGTTGTATTATTTGGTGATTTGGATCAGAGGTATCTTGGTGATTTTGGATCAGAGTGGTTCTTGTGATTTTGGATCAGAGGTATATTGGTGATGGGATCAGGAGTGTTTACTTGTGATTTTGGATCAGTGAGTGTAATCTAACTTGGTGATTGGGATGTCAGAGTGGTATTACTTGGTGATTTGGGGATCAGAGTGTATTATTGGTGATTTGGTATCAGAGTGTATTACTTGGTATGATATTTGGATCAGAGGGATTACTTGGTGATTGGGATCAAGGTGTATTATTGTTGATTTGGATCAGAGTGTATTATTTGGGATTTGGGATCAGAGGTATTATTTTTGGTCATTGGATCAGAGTGTATACTTTGGTGATTTGATCAGAGGTATTACTTGGTGATTTGGGATCAGAGTGTATTTATTTGGTGATTGGATCAGAGTGTATTACTTGGTGATTTGGATGTTTTTCAGAGTGTATTATTTGGTGATTTGGATCGAGTGTAATTACTTGGTGATTGGATCAGAGTGTATTATTGGTGTTTTGGATCAGGAGTGTATTACTTGGTGATTTGGGATCAGAGTGTATTATTTGGTGATTTGGGATCAGCGTGTATACTTGGTGATTGGATTAGAGTGTATTATTGGTGATTTTGGATTCAGAGTGTATTACTTGGTGATTTTTGGATCAGGTGTGATATGGTGATTTGGATGCAGAGGTTAAGTATGGTGTTTTTGCGATCAGAGTGTATTACTTGGTGATTTGGATCAGAGTGTATTACTTGGTGATTTGGATCAGAGTGTATTATTGGTGATTGGATCAGAGGTATTATTGGGTTGATTTTGGGATCAGATGTATTATTTGGTGATTTGGATCAGAGTGTTACTTGGTGATTTTGGATCGAGGGATTACTTGGTGATTTTGGTCAGAGTGTAGTACTTGGTGTTTTGCGATCAGAGTACTTACTTGGTGATTTGGATCAGAATGTATTATTTGGTGATTTGGGATCAGAGTGTAGTACTTGGTGATTTGGGATCCGAATGTTTATTTGGTGATTGGGATCAGAATGATTATTGGTGATTGGGGATCAGCAGTGTAACTTGGTGATTTTGGATCAAGGGATTACACTTGGGATTTTTGGTCAAGTGTGAGTTAATGGTGGTTGGATCGAGAGTGTAGTACTTGGTGTTTTGCGATCAGAGTGGAGTACTTGGTGATTTGGGATCAGAATGTATTATTTGGTGATTGGGGATCGAGTGTATTACTTGTGATTTTGGATCCAGCCCTATCCTAAAGCAATGTAATGAACTTTTCGTTCCACATTGCTGTGATGTGAGCAGTCACGTTTAATTGAACTGCATGGAGAAAGATAAAAGCTTTATCCAGTGGCGTAACTAAGAATCACTGGGTCTCCCAGCAAACAATGATGGGTCCTCTATCTGTGCTTCATCCCCAGTGGATGATTATAAGATTCCTCCCCCTCCCTCGTGTTCTTCCCCCTGCTCCTAGTTTTTGATTGGTTTAAGGGAAGACATCTCCTTCTAATAATGTGATGGGCTTGGTAAATAAAGGAACATTCTGAACACATTTAGTGGGGTAAAATTGTCTGTTATGAGTGATGGACCATATAGGGAAATGTATTACATCCTGTGTAACATCTAAACTAGATTTCCATGTCTTATTATACAAACAAAGTATTGTGTTCCACGGACACTGACCCATCTGTGCATGCAGGGAATCATATATCTGCCTAGATATGCCCCTGGGGGGGATCGGGGTTGCATGTGCAGTGAGGAAATGCTGTGGCACAGGGTTTCGTGCTGGGTGTGTGCTATTCCTAGGATTAGTACGGTTGAAGGGTAAGTGGTTATGTCTATTTGGTAATACATATTTGTATTGTACCATACACGTTTATGTGGATATCTTCCATCCGCACATTGTACACAGTGATAACCGCAAGGTGGTTGTCTCTATTTAGATTTCCTGTATCCTGGTTTACAGGGATCGTTTACATAGGGTTTGGGAGAGTGGTGTGGGTGTAAATACAACATTTTTTCTATAAGAACATTTTAAAAAAACTGAGCATTAAATTGAACAGGTTTTGTGGGGAACAGGTGCAATATCTTTTCTGTTGGGAATTGTGAATAATCACAATATAACAATAGCAAAGTTGTCCTGCACAATGTGGTAATGAAGGAACCATTTACAGAGAATCACTGTTGTAAAAATCATCAAAAAAAACCCCATAAGAACAATAATACAACAGATAATAATATAGTAAGAGTTAGTACATCACATAATCACACATAAATAATCCCTAGGGGGCCAACCTACCAGGAGCATAAGCAGGGGCCTGGGCCCTACCGCGGCTTGGAGCGTGGGCCCTGACACACACACGCGTCTGGCCCAAACAGCTGATCAAGCATCCACAGCAAGATATGCATGATCAACTGTGTAAAAGACCGTACTACCTATATAACCTAGCTTAAAGCAATTATAATAATAAATCTTTAAACACATTTCTATAGTGCAGAATACAGAAATAGCTATAGATGTTCTCCTCCTTTGGATCTCACAAATCTATAGATATAGATCGTCTCCTCTCAAAGGTAAAAACGTTCTAAATGTGTACTGGTGTATCAATCCTAACACTGATAAATGCAAAGTATATGCAACACTACAATCCTTCTCTTGAAATCAAAAGACTTGTATGTTGAAAGGGGCCCTATAGCCTTGTGTCCTTGTGGGTTGACTGAAGTGTTGAGGGGTGGTTTTTCTCTTCCACTGGTTCGGTTAGTCCAGACAGTGAGTGATAAGCTTTGTGTACTGATTATATATATGACTTGTAATATGAGTTGAGTCGACTAGGTAGGCTGGCCTTAATTCACCTGATAAAAAAGCTAAGGTAAAGTTGCTCATAATGCTTGAGAAAGCCATGTTTAAGTGGTAAAACAAGTTTGCAGCATTTTTTAATATTGTGATCCTTGATATTGCAGTAATAGAGCATGGCAGATGATGTCATCAGTGGGAAAATAGATTTGGAGTGTCACACGTAGGTAAGATGACCTTACATAAATCTCCTTGACATAGTTATACCACTTCTCCCGGGACCTTCCAGGACACCAAAGTTAGTGCCTTTCTACTGTTCATAATCTTAGAGGAAGGAAAGCAGGGTATAGATTGGCCTGTGGTGGATAAAAAGGGGGGTGGGGCTAGCATAGGGGGTAGGGAGCTATGTATATTAACGTGTATAATAATAATTACAGGTCATAATCTAAAATGTATGTTTGCAAATGCGAGAAGTCTGATGACAAAATGGGAGAATTGGCATGAATGAAAGTATGATGAAATAGGTATAGCAGAACATGGTGAAACAGTTTCATTGTGGGCTGTAAATTTAGAAGGATACTCCTTGTTTAGGCAGGACAGAGAAAGAAGGAAAGGGGGAGGAGTATGTGTTTATGTTAAAAAGAATTGAAGCCAAATTTATTAAAGAAGATACAACTGCGATATAGAGTGTAAAGCAGGCAATATGAATTAAAAATTAGGCAACAGGAAAGGGGTGTAATGTCATTGTTGGTGTCTGCTATAAGCTGCCAAATGCTAGCAGTTTGCAAGGGCTGCAAGTTTGGTAGTGTGCTCATTATGGGGACTTTAATTACCCTGACATGATTGGTGTGGTGGAACTGCCCAACACAGAAAATGTCGATGAGTCCTGAATTTCCTGCAGAATAATTTCTCTCACAGGAAGTTCAAGTTCCTACTAGAAAAGGGCTCTGTTGGATCTGGTAATATCTAAACTCGTGGATCGCATTATAGATATAAAGGTAACTGGAGGTTTAGGGAATAGTGACCATGAATAGTGCCGTTTGGACTTGTTATCGAAAGAAAAGTGCGCTGGGTAACAAAGACTTTTAATTTCAGGAAAGCAAATTTTCCAGGTTAAAAGTAGCTCTTCAGAATGTCAACTGGTATAAGATTTATCAGGTAAAGGTACTGAACAGAATGGATTGTGTTTTTAAGGTTTTTTAGACCATTTCTCATTCTAAAACGTATAACCTTGGGAAATAAATAAAAAAAAAAAAAAGTTGTGGTAATCCAATATTCAAAAACGTTGTCGTTCACAGCCAGGTATTAAAGGCCTGTAAATTAATTTCAGGGTGGGGAAGATACTGGAAATTTAATAAACGGAATATATTCTAGAGTAAGTTTCAGGACTGACCTTTGTAAGTAGTAACCAGCATGGATTCAGGAGAATAGATCTCGTCAAACTACTTGCTTGGCTTTTATGGGGAAAGTAAGTAGAAATTTAGACTCTGGCATACCAGGAGATGTAGATACTTGGATTTTGCAAAGGCTTTTGATACAAGCCCCATAGGCGACTAAGTAATAAGCTAAGGTCTGTTGGTCTGGGGAGGCACATTGACATGGATACAAAATTGGTTAATGAATAGGATGCAGAGAGTAGTTGTTAATGGGGCTTCATCAATATGGACCAAAGTGCTTAGTGGGGCCACAGGATACTGTGTTGGGGCTGCTTCTATATAATCTGTTTATTAATGATTGGAAGTGGGTATTGTCAGCAAGGTTCTGTGTTGCTGACAACACAAAAAACTTTGTCGACATTAAAAGCTTCAGAGGATGTGCAATTGTTACAGGGGGGATCTAGATGATTGTCACATTGGTGCTACGGTGGCAAATGAAATTCAAAGTTGATAAATTAAGGTGAATGCTTTTGGACTTAAAAATCTTGTGCTGCTTATACTATAAAATCTCTCTGTGTTAAGTGAATCTCCATTGAACGAGATCTTGGAATTTTGGTGGATAACAAACTTAAAGGTAGCAAGCAGTGCCAGGCAGCAACAGCCAGAGCCAGCAGGTATTGTGTGTACAAGGAGGTATGGATTCAAGGGAGAAGAAAAGTAATTTCCTCTTTACAACAGCATTGGTAGGCCCCATTTGGAATATGACCGTGCAATTTTGTAATCAAAATTGGTACAAAAAGGACATCTTTGAAAATGGAAAGGGTTCAGAGAAGGAAACTAAATTATAAGGGGATGGGGAGCTTGAATATGAAGATAGATGGATTAATACATTATGCATGCTACGAAAAGGCGCTTGTGTAGAGATAGATTACTGTGTATAATACATTAAGGGTATTGTTCACCAATAGAACATGTCACCAGAGGACACGCGACATCCCTTAAGCCTTGAGAAAAGAAGTTTAAGTCTTTGGGTTTTTCACTGCGAGAACGGTAAAACTATGGAACTCTCTTTCCATTGGATGTGGTGATGGTAGGTTAACTAGATTGTTTCAAAAAGTGTGAGTTTCTAAAAATAAAGAGTGGTTGCAGGTTACTGGAATTGATACATAAGTTGGATAAATGATTACAAAGGATTGATCCAGGGAAATTTCCGATTTCCACTTGGAGTCCGAGGAATTTCCCCTTCATAAATTTGTTGTTTTTTTTTGCCTTCTCTGGATCAACAGTTCAGGAGGAAATAGATGGATATTGCTAGATGGGTTGGACTGGATGAGGATTGTCTTATTCAACCTCAAATACTAAATGATAAATTATATGAATTGTGTTTACAGTTTAATTCCTATTAATTATTTTGAGCATAGATACTTTTTAGATAGATAGGCTGGCCAGCCAGGGAATAATTATGTGTAATATCAGGTGTCTTAAACTCTTATTATATCTTTATAATCTGATGAGTTTTGAGTTTTTAGTTGGTTTCTGTATGCATTTCTTTATAACATTTCTATAACAGGTTTTGTTGGTTTCTGTTAATCCAGAATGGTCTAAATAATTATTTTTTGCTTTACATGACAACAATTATAATATACCAGGTGTTGAACCAACTTGTGGCATTAGGGACTGCTCAAGTGTTACTTGCAAAACATAAAATACTGTTAGACCTTTCCAAGGGTCAACTCTTATGCACAAAACCCTAATTTAGCATATGTCCAGCCATCTGATCTACCCTGTGACAGTTATAACAACATTGTTGAATCCATTTTTAATTTTTTTTAGAACATTATTACGGGTATTTACCACTTTTTACGGGCGAGAACAATACAAGCTCACTTGTCAAATAATTGTCCTAAGGGTGGTGTGAATTTGAATTCATCCGGAATAACAGGATGATACAGCTGCCACAACATGCTTGCCCACAAAAAGCACTTTTTGGGTAGTTAACTAAACATGAGAATAGTTTTATCTAATGGTTAACTCTGTACCGTAAGGTCCCCAGAGATCCTCTGTATATCAATGAACTATTGGTTTTCCAGTAGGTTTGGATTGTCCAATCTCCCAACCTTTTGGTTTGTTTAGATGTTTCTGTTAAGGTCCATTCAGTGTATATCATACCGGGCTGATTGGTCTTCATTATTCTGTAAGTTTATCTTTCTCCTGAAGGCGTTTTGAATTCCAGTTTATTAAGCAGTTTGTGAGCTAAAAAAAACTAAACATTTATTCAAAATTCTATTTCATTTCTAACATCTTAGGAATTACTGTTAGAATTACAAGATGGTACTGTAGCATGTGATCCCAAAACAAGAAATTTGACAGTTATTTGAAATGTGTGGAATTAAAGGAAACAAAAACTGCGTTGAATATAAAATGCTGCAATTAATTATAATAGAAAGGGGTTGGGATCCCAACATCCTAAATTCTCCATTCAGTAGAATGTTTTGTTACATATCAAGAGCTGTAGAAGAAGTTCATACATAAATAGAAAAGAATGCATGAGAAATGTATGAAAGTCACATCTAATCTATAAAGCCTGAAAAGAGTCTAAGGCTCCTAAACAAGTGATAAAACTATTAAGGGACTTAAGGCTTATACAAACCCCATACTATGTGTACAGTTTTAGGAGAACTGGGCTGACTTTTCTGTTGGGTACCGGCTCTTTAGTAGTGGAGATTGCACATCTCATGGTGATGGTGCAACTGTTTTGGGGAGAAGATGGCTTAGGGGGTTGGTATGGGGACAGATTTTTTAAAATACGGTATGTGGGGAGGGAACGTTTTAACTACACAGGGGTAGATAGAGAAGTTATGGATTGTGTGCTAGTAACACATACGGGGGATGAGAAGGAGGAGGGGGGGATGCTAGAGTGAGAAGGAAGGCATGTTACGACCATGTATGGAAGTCAATCAATTGACAATCTAAAATGTATGTTTAACAAATGCAAGGGAGTCTGGGCTGGAAAAAAAAACGCGAACTTGAATGAAATAATAGCTCTAAAGGAAAGTATGATGTAATGGGTATAGCAGAACTCATGGCTTAATGATTCACACGACTGACAGTAACTCATTGAGGGTAATCCCGTAGTTTAGACATGACCGAGTAATAAGAACATGGAGGAGGATCTGTATGTATTTAAACAGGAATTGAAGCCATATTTAAACGATGGATAGATGGGGGAGCCAACGATGCGAGCAAGAAAACATATGGGTGGAACTGTTAAGGTAAGCAAGAAGGTGTGTAAAATTAATTGTTGGATTGGTTTAAGCCGCCAAATGCCGGGGAAGAGGTGGAAATGAAATCTCCAATATGCAGTTGGCGAAGCGCTGGTATGGGCAGTCTGGTTATGTGGGATTTTAACTACCCTGAAACAGATTGGAGATAATGGAAAACTCCAGCACCTCAAAAGGTATACAAAGTTCTGTAAAATTTCCTATATGAGCATTTCTTTCACAGATTAGTAGAAGTTCCTACTAGAAAGAATGCGGTTGTTGGTCTGGTATATCTAATAACCCAGAGCTCATTTGGAGATGAAGGTAATGGGAAGCTTAGGGAATAGTGACCATGATATAGTTCATTTAATATAGGTTGCGAAAAACTAAGTGCACTGCTTAACCAAAAACTTTTAACTTTAGGAAAGCGCTAATTTTATGCTTTTAAGGAATCGCGTCCCTTGCTCATAGACTGGGAGGGACACGTTTCTAAGGTAAAGATACTGAGCAGATGTGGACACTTTTACAAGGGTATTTAACACTATAACATCTCCAAATCGGTACCTTTAGGCAAAAGTGTAAAAATTAGTCCACTCCTGCATGGCTTAATGCTCAGGTAAACAAGGGAAATGGAAAAAAAAAGGAAAAGTGGCTTTTTAAATTTTGATGAAAGCAGAAGGCACAGAACCAGGCTACCAGGGACTTCAAAAGTTGTAATAAAGAGTGGCAGAGAAGCAGTTTACACTGCTAAAATAGAAAATGAATACGGATTTGCCGAACAACGCAAGTCCAACCCCAAGATGTTTTTTATTAAGTATAAATAGTAAAAAAAAATTGAGGACTGAGGAATGTGGGGACCATTAGAATAATGGAGCTGACGGTGGTGTAAGAGGATGCCCGAAAGGCTAATCTGCTAAACCGTTTTTTTTTACATCGGTTTTTACTGTTGAGACATCCTTACAAGTACGGGTTGTAAACAATGCTAGGGAGAAGACATGAAAGATTTATCAATTGGATAACAGAGATTATATGGTACGGATCATAGGACAAGTTATATCAATAAAGCGCCAGACCCGATGGGATTGACATCCTAGATTTTAAAAGAGCTTAGTTCAGTCTAGCAAGACCGGATCAGAGTGTATTACTTGGTGATTTTGGATTAGAGTGTATTACTTGGTGATTTGGGTCAGAGTGTATTATTTGGTGATTGTATTACTTGGTGATTTGGGATCAGAGTGTATTATTTGGTGATTTTGGATCAGAGTGTATTACTTGTTGATTTTGGATCAGAGTGTATTATTTGGTGATTTTGGACCAGAGTGTATTACTTGGTTATTTTGGATCAGAGTGTATTACTTGGTGATTTTGGATCAGAGTGTATTACTTGGTGATTTTGGATCAGAGTGTATTACTTGGTTATTTTGGATCAGAGTGTATTACTTGGTTATTTTGGATCAGAGTGTATTACTTGGTGATTTTGGATCAGAGTGTATGTACTTGTTGATTTTTGGTCTCAGAGTGGTATTATTTGGTATTTTTGCACCAAGTGGGTATCCTTGGTTATTTTGGATCAGATGTATTACTTGGTTTGTTGGATCAGAGTGTATTTAATTGGTGATTTTTGGATCAGAGTGTATTACTTGTGGTTATTTGTGTCAGAGATTAAATGGTTCGTGTTTGGATCAAGTGTATTTCTTGTGTATTTTGGATCAGAGGGTATTACTTGGTTATTTTGGATCGAGTGTATTACTTTGGTTATTTTGGATCATAGTGTGTTACTTGGTGATTTTGGATCAGAGGTTCTGGTACCTGGGATTATCGTGCCACTATCATATGTCAGAAATGGAATAACTTGCCATGATATGTCAAAGGAATTACCTTGCCACAATATGTCGAAATGGAATTACCTTGCCACAATATGTCGAAATGGAATTACCTTGCCACAATATGTCAGAAATGGAATTCCCTTGCCGCGATTGTCAGAAGTGGAATACCTTGCCACAAATGTCAGAAATGGAATTTACCGTTGCCATGATATGTCAGAAGTGGAATTAACCTGTCCACAACATGTCAGAATGGATTACCTTGCCGCGATATGTCAGAAGTGAATACCTGCCACAATATGTCAGAAATGGAAATTACCTTGCCACAATATGTCAGAATGGGATTATCTTGCCACATATGTCAGAAGTGAATTACTTGCCACGATATCTTGCCATGATTGTCAGAAGTGGAATTACCTTGCCACAATATGTCAGAAAATGGAATTACCCCTTGCCACAATATGTCAAAGTGGATTAGCTTGCACAATATGTCAGAAGTGGGATTATCTTGCCACAATTGTCAGAATGGAATACCTTGGCCACAATATATCAGAAGTGGGATTATCTTGCCACAATAGGTCAGAAGTGGGATATCTTGCCACAATATGTCAGAAGTGGGATTACTTTGCCACAATATGTCAGAAATGGATTATCTTGCCACCAATATGTCAGAATGGATTACCTTGCCACAATATGTCACAATGGAATTACCTTGCCACCATATGTCAGAAGTGGGATTATCGCCAAACAAATGATAAAAATGTAGAAGTGGGATTATTCTTGCCACAATATGTCAGAAGTGGGATTATCTGCCAATTTTCAAAGTGGAATTACCACAATATTCAAAATGGATTACCTTGCCACAATATTCAGAAGTGGGATTAATCTTCCACATTGTCGAGGGAATTACCTTGCCACAATATGTCAGAAATGAGCTTCTTGCCATAATATGTCGAAATGGAATTACCTTGCCTAAAAAACAATATGTCGAAATGGAATTACCCTTGCCACAATATGTCAGAAGTGGGATTATCTTCCACAATTGTGAGAAGTGGGATTATCTTGCCACAAAATTCAGCGATGTGATAAGTAAGGTAAGTCGTGTGCTTGGTGATTTTGGATCAGAGTGTATTACTTGGTGATTTTGGATTAGAGTGTATTACTTTGGTGTGGGTCAGAGTGTATTATTTGTTGATGGTTATTACTTGGTGATTTGGGATAGAAGTGTATAATTTGGTGATTTTGGATCCGAGTGTAATTCTTTTGATTTTGGATCAGTGTATTATTTGTGGTTTTTGGACCAGAGTGTATTACTTGGTTATTTTGTTCAGAGTGTATTACTGTGGTGATTTTTGGATCAGAGTGTATTAACTTGGTGATTTTGGATCAGAGTGTATTACTTGGTTATTTTGGATCAGAGTGTAATTTACTTGTTATTTGGATCATGATGTACGTATTTTGATCAAGTGTATACTTTGGTTATTTTGGATCAGAGTGTATTACTTGGTTATTTTGGATCAGAGTGTATTACTTGGTGATTTTGGATCAGAGTGTATTACCTTGGGATTATCTTGCCACAATATGTCAGAAATGGAATTATCTTGCCATGATATGTCAGAAGTGGAATTACCTTGCCACAATATGTCAGAAATGGAATTACCTTGCCACAATATGTCAGAAGTGGAATTACCTTGCCACAATATGTCAGAAATGGAATTACCTTGCCGCGATATGTCAGAAGTGGAATTACCTTGCCACAATATGTCAGAAATGGAATTACTTGCCACACTATGTCAGCAAATGGAATTACCTTGCCACAATATGTCAAAATGGAATTACCTTGCCACAATAATGTCAGAAGTGGTGATTACCTTGCCACAATATGTCAGAAATGGATTACCTTGCCACAATATGTCAGAAGTGGGATTACCTTGCCACATATTGTCAGAAGTGGAATTACCTTGCCACAATATGTCGAAATGGAATTACCTTGCCACAATAGTCAGAAATAGAATTAACCGTGGCCACACATTTGTCAGAAATGGAATTACCTTTCCACGATATGTCAGAAGTGGGATTATCTTGCAACAATATGTCAGAAATGGAATTACCTTGCCACAATATGTCAGAAGTGGGATTATTTTGCCACAATATGTCAGAAGTGGGATTATCTTGCCACAATATGTCAGAAGTGGGATTATCTTGCCATGATATGTCAGAAATGGAATTATCTTGCCACAATATGTCAGAAGTGGGATTATCTTGCAACAACATGTCAGAAATGGAATTACCTTGCCACGATATGTCAGAAGTGGGATTATCTTGCCACAATATGTCAGAAGTGGGATTACCTTGCCACAATTGTCAGAAATGGAATTTGCCTTGCCATAATTAATGTCAGATGAATTCCTTGCCAATGTCGAAGGAATTACCTTGCCACAATATGTCAGAAGTGGATTATCTTGTGCCACATATGTCCAAAGTGGATATCTTGCACCATTGTCATAAGTGTGATATCTTGCCACGATATGTCAGAAATGGAATTACCCTTGCCACAACATTCAGAAGTGGGATTACCTTGCCACAAAATTCAGCGATGTGATAAGTAAGGTAAGTCGTGTGCTTGGTGATTTTGGATCAGAGTGTAATACTTGGTGATTTTGGATTAGAGTGTATTACTTGGTGATTTGGGATCAGAGTGTATTATTTGGTGATTGTATTACTTGGTGATTTGGGATCTGGTGATTTTGGATCAGAGTGTATTACTTGTTGATTTTGGATCAGAGTGTATTATTTGGTGATTTGGGATCAGAGTGTATTATTTGGTGATTTTGGATCAGGGTGTATTATTACTTGGTGATTTGGGATCAGAGTGTATTATTTGGTGATTTTGGACCAGAGTGTATTACTTGGTTATTTTGGATCAGAGTGTATTACTTGATGATTTTGGATCAGGGTGTATTATTACTTGGTGATTTGGGATCAGAGTGTATTATTTGGTGATTTTGGATCAGAGTGTATTACTTTGTGATTTGGGATCAGGGTGTATTATTTGGTGATTTTGGATCAGAGTGTATCGTGATTTTGGATCAGAGTGTACTGGGATTTTGGATCAGAGTGTATTACTTGGTGATTTGGGATCAGAGTGTATTACTTGGTGATTTGGGATCAGAGTGTATTACTTGGTGATTTGGGATCAGAGTGTATTACTTGTGATTTGGGATCAGAATGTATTACTTGGTGATTTGGGATCAGAGTGTATTATTTTGTGATTTGGGATCAGAGTGTGTTATTTGTGTGATTTTGGATCAGAGTGTATTACTTGGTGATTTGGGATCAGAGTGTATTACTTGGTGATTTTGGATCAGAGTGTATTACTTGGTGATTTTGGATCAGAGTGTATTACTTGGTGACTTGGGATCAGAGTGTATTATTTGGTGATTTTTGGATCAGATTGTATTACTTGGTGATTTGGGATCAGAGTGTATTATTTGGTGATTTGGATCAGAGTGTATTACTTGGTGATTTTGGATCAGGGTGTATTATTTGGTGATTTTGGGTCAGAGTGTATTGTGATTTTGGATCAGAGTGTATTGTGATTTTGGATCAGGGTGTATTACTTGGCGATTTTGGATCAGAGTGTATTACTTGGTGATTTGGATCATATGTGTGAATTATTTTGGTGATTTTGGATCAAGTGTAACTATTTGGTGGTTGGGATCAGAGTGTATTCTTGGTGATTTTGGATCAGAGTGTATTACTTTGGTGATTTTGGGATCAGAGTGTATTATTTTGGTGATTTGGTGATTTG
>CM033473.1:296808793-296834987 GCA_019447015.1 Hymenochirus boettgeri
CAGAAATTACCTTGCCCCGATAGTCAGAAGTTGGAGCTTTACCTTGCCACAATCGTCAGAATGGGATTATCTTGCCCGATATGTCCAGAGTGGAAATTATTTGCCACAAGAGTCAGAATTGATATTACCTTGCCACAATAGTCAAAGGGGGATACCTTGCCCATAGTCAGATGGATGACTCCACGAGAACTCACGATAGTCAGAAGTGGAATTATTTTTGCCAACGATATTTGTCCAGAATGTCGAAGTGAATAACCTTGCCACAATATGTCAAGGAAGGGGAATTACCTTGCCACAATATGTCAAGGAATGGAGCATAATCTTTGCCTCAATATGTCAGAAATGTAATTACCTTGCCACAACATGTCGAAATGAACTTACCTTGCCAAATAATGTCAGAAGTGGAATTCCTTTCACAATATGTCATAAGTGGACAATTACCCTTGCCAATATGATCAAATGGATCATCTTGCCACGATATGTCAAGAAGGTGAAATTTATCTTGCACAATATCTTGCATCTCATGATATGTCAGAAGTGAAATAACCTTGCCCAATAGGTCAGATGAATCTTGCCACATATGTCAGAAGTGGAATTATCGTTCCTCAATATGTCAAGAAATGGAATTACCTTGCCACAACATGTCAGAAAGGAATAACTGTTCAACATAGTGCAAAGTGGGTATTATCTTGCAATATATGTCAGAAATGGAATTACTTGCAGATATGCAGATATGGAATTACTTTCCACAATATGTCGAATGAATGGGATTATCTTGCCACGATATGTCACGTGGAATTATTCTTGCCACAAATATCTTGCCATGATATGTCCGAAGTGAAATAACTTGCCAACATATGGTCAGAAGTGGAAATTACCAGCCTTGCCCACAATATGTCAGAAGTGGATTTTCTTTCCTCAATAGTTCAGAATACGTGGAAATTACCTTGCCACAACATGTCAGAAAATGGAATTACCTGCACACAAATGTCATGAAGTGGGATTATCTTGCACATGATTGAATGTCGAAATGGAATTACCTTGCACGATATGTAGATATGGAATACCTGCCACAATAAGGTCAGAAATGGAATTACCTTGCCACAATATGTCAGAAGTGGGATTATCTTGCCACAATATGTCAGAAATGGATTACCTGCCACAATATGGTACAGAAGTGGAGTACTTCTTGCCACAATATGTCAGAAGGGGAATTTCTGGCAGGATATGTCAGAGGTTGATTATCTTGCCACAATATGTCAGAAGTGGGATGATTATCTGCAAACATAGTCGAAATGGAATTACCTTGCCACATATGTCAAAATGGGAAATTACCTTGCCACAATATGTCAGAAGTGCTATTATCTTGAAAATATGGCAGAAATGGAATTATCTTGCCACGATATGTCAGAGAGTGGAATTATTCTTGCCACGATATGTCCAAGAAGTGGAATTATTTGCGCCACTATGTAGAATGGGATTCCCTTTTCACGATATGTCAAGTGGGGATTTACCTTGCACGATATGTCAGAAGTGAATTCGACCTTGCCACTATATGTCAGAAGTGGGAATTACCTGCCACCATATGTCAGAACGTGGAATTACATCTGCCATAATATGTAGAGTGGAATTACAACTTGCCACAAATGTCAGAAGTGGAATTACCAGTTGCCCAATATTCGAATGGGCTTATATCTTGCCACGATAATGCAAGAAGTGGGAAAATTGCCCGATATGTCAACATGAGACTTACCTTGCCACCAAGATGTCAAAAGTGGGTTACTCTGCCACAAATATCGTGTCAGAAGTGGGATTATCTGGCCACGTATTGACAGAAGTGAATTATCTTCCACGATATCTTGCCATGACATGTCAATCAGAAGTTTGGAATACACCTTGCCACAATATGGTCAGAAGTTGATTTACCTTGCCACAATATTTCAGAAGTGGAATTATCCTTGCCACAATATTGCAGACGTGGAATTAATCTTGCACCAATTCATAAATGGAATTACCATTGCCACTAATCCGTCAAAATGGAATCAATCACACTTGCCATGATAGTCAGAAAATGGAATTACCTTTGCCAATATGTCAGAAATGGAATTACCTTGCCACAATATTCAGAAATGGAATTACCTTGCCATGATATTCAAAAGGAATTACCTTGCCACAATACTGTCAGAATAATAGATTAGCTTTGCCACAATAATGTCCCAGAATGGGATTTATTTGCACAATATGTCAGAAATGGAATTACTTGCATATTGTCAGAAGTGGAATACCTTGCCAATGATGTCAGAAAGGGATTACCGTTTGCCATGATATGTCAGAAGTGGATTACCTTGCCCAATTGTTCAGAAATGGAATTACCTTGCCACAAATGTAGAAGGTGGATTATCTTTGCCACGATATGTCAGAATTGGAATTATCTTGCACGATCGATATCTTTGCCATGATATGCGAAGTGGATTACTTGCCACAATATGTCAGAAATGGAATACTTGCACAATATGTCAGAAGTGGGAGTTATCTTGCCACAATATGTCAGAAGTGGGATTATCTTGCCGCAATATGTTCAGAAGTGGGATTTAACCTTCCTATATGTCAAAGTGGGATTATTTGCCACGATATGTCGCTAAATGGAATTATCTTGCCAAATATTCAGAAATGAATTACCTTGCCACAATAATTGTCAGAGTGGATTATCTTCCACAAATGGTCGCAGAAGGGATTGTACCTTGTCCACAAATGGTCAGAAATGGAATTATCTTGCTACAATGATGTCGAAGGAATTACCTACTTGCCGACGATATGTCAGTAGTGGGATTATCTGCCACAATATTGTGTCATACTGGAATTACCATTGCCATGATATGTCAGAAATGGGAATTACCTTGCCACAATATGTCAGAAATAGAATTACCTGCACATATGTGCAGAATTGATATCTTGCACAATATGTCAGAAATGGGAATTATCTTGCCATGATATGTCAGAAAGTGGAATTACCTTGCCACAATACTGTCAGAATGGAATTACCTTGCCATGATATGTCAGAAGTGAATACCTTGCCAACAATATGTCAGAATGGAATTACCGTTGCCACAATATGTCAGAAGTGGGGATTCTCTTGCGGCGATATAGTCAGAAGTTGGAAGTATCTTGCCACGATATTTGCCATGATATGTTCAGAAGTGGAATTACCCTTGCCACAATATGTCAGAAATGAATTACCTGCACATATGTCCAGAGAGGGATTATGGCCACAAATATGTCCAGAAGTGGATTATCTGCCGCAATATGTTCGAAGTGGATTACCTGCCACGTATGTTCAGAAGTGGGATTATCTTGCCCACGATATTTCAGAAATGGAATTATCCTTGCCACAATAATGTCAGAAATGGATATTAACCCTTGCCACAATATGCAGAAGTGGGATTATTTGCCACAATCATGTCAGAAGTGGGGATTCCTTGCCACAATGTCATAAATGGATTATTAGTCTTGCTACCCAATAATGTCAGAAATGGAATACCTTGCCACGATATGTCCAGTAGTGGGAGTATCTTGCCACAATATGTCAGAAGGGGATTATCTTGCCAACAATATGTCAGAAATGAATTACCTTGCCAGATATGTCAAAGAATGGAATGATCTTGCCACGATATGTCCAGAAATGGAATTATATCTTGCCACATATTGTCAGAATGGAATACACTGCCACAATATGTCATAAGTGGGATATTTGCCACAATATTAGACGTATGGGATTAACCTTGCCACAATAGTGTCATAAAGTGGGATTATCTTGCCACAATATGGCAGTATGGGATGTACCTTGCCCACAATATGTTCAGCAAATGGAATTACAACATGCCACAATTGTCAGAGTGGGGATTACTTGCCACAATATGTCAGAAATGGCACATATCTCACGGTTATGTCGAAGTGAATTACCTTTTCAAGATAGTCATAAGTGGGATTATTTGCCACGGTTATCAGAAGTGGAATTACCTTGCCGGTTATGGTCATAAGTGGAAGTATCTTGCCAACAATATGCCAGAATGGAATTATCTTTGCCACGATAGCAGTAAGTGGAATTTTTCTTGCCCCAATATGTCACAATGTGGGATTATCTTGCCACAATATGTCGAGAAAGGGGGATTACCATGCCACAATATGTCAGAAATGGAATTTTTCTTGCCACATATGTAGAAGTTGGGGATTGTCTTGCCACGATATTTCAGAAGTGGGAATGATACCTTTGCCAAATATGTCAGAAGTGGAATTTACCTTGCCACGATAGTCAGAAGTGGAATTACCTACTCTAGCACAATATGTCAAATTGGATTATTGCCGATTAGCAACGAATATGTTATCGCAATGATATTCTAGCCTAGTCCAGAGTTGAATTACCTTGCCACAATATTGTCAGAAGTGGGATTATCTTGCCACAATATGTCAGAAGTGGGATTCCTCAACATATGTACTAGAAATGGATTATCTTTTGCTAAATATGTCAGAAGAATGGAAGTTACCTTCCCACGATTATGTCATTAGTGGGAATTATCTTGACCACTATTCAGAATGGGATTATCTTGCCACACATATGTCAGAAAAGGAATACCTTGCACATGATATGTCAGAAATGGGGAATGATTTGCCACGATATGTCGAAATAGGAATTTATCTTGCCACAATATGTCAGAAATGGAATTACCTGCCACAATATTGTCAGAAGTGGGATTATCTTGCCGACATATGTCAGACGTGGAGCTTACCTGCCACACAATATGTCACGACTGGGATTACCTGCCACAATATGTCATAAGTGGGATTATCTTGCACAATATGTCATAGTGGGATTACCATTGCCACAATATGTCAGAAATGGAATTACCTGCCACAATATGGTCAAAGGGGATTATCAGTGCCACAATAGGTCAGAATGGAATTATCTTGCCCCGGTTGTCAGAGTGATACCTTTCAAGAATATGTCAGAGTGGGATTGATCTTGCCACGGTATTGTCGAATGGAATTACCTTGCCACGGTTGTCAAAGTGAGTATCTTGCCACAATATGCCAAAGAAATGGAATTTATCTTGCCACGATATGTCAGAAGAAGTGGGATTATCTTGCCCGATAGGGTCAGAAGTGAATTATTTTGCACGATTCTTGCACTGATATGTAGAAGTGAATAACCTGCCACACGATATGTCCAGAAGTAGGAATCCTGCCACAAGTAGTCAGAAGTGGAATTATCTGCTCAATATGTCAGCAGAAATGAATTACATTGCCACAACATGTCAGAAATGGACTACTCTGCCACAATATGTACGAAGGAATTAACCTTGCCACAATATGTCAGAAGTGGAATTCCTCTGCCACAATATGTCAGAATGGGATTATTCTGCAACACTATGTCAGAAGTGGATTACTTGCCACAATATCTTGCCTCATGATTGTCGAGTGAAATACCTTGCCACATATGTCCGAAAAGTGGATTACCTGTCACAATATGTCAGAAGAATGTGAATTATCTTCCTCAATTGTCAGAAATGGAATTAACCTTGCCCACCCTGTGGCAAGGTAATTCCATTTTGTAATATCATTGCAAGATAATCCCACTTCTGACATATTGTGCAAGGTAATTCCATTTCTGACATATGTCAAAGTGGGATTATTTGCAATGTTATGTCAGAAAATGGAATTACCTTGCCACGATAGTCAGATACTGGAATTCCCCACCTTGCCACAATATGTCAGAATGGGATTATCTTGCCACGATCTGTCAGAGTGGAATTATCTTGGCCACAATATCTTGCCTGATTGTAAGAAGTGAAAACCTTGCCACAAATGTCAGAAGTGGAATTACCTGCCAATATGTCAGAGTGGAATTATCTTTCCTCAATATGTCAGAAATGGACATTACCTTGCAACAACATGTCAGCAATGGAATTACCTTTGCAAACAGATATGTCAGAAGTGGGATTACTTGCAATGTAGATGTTTCAGAATGGAATTACCTTTGCCACGACTATGTCAGACAGTGGCATTTACTTCCACACATATGTCAGAAATGGAATTTACTATGCCACAATGTCAGAATGGGATTATTCTGGCCACAATATGTCAGAAATGGAATACCTTGGCCACAATATGTCAAAGTGAATTAAATCTTGCCACATAGTCAAGAAGTGGGATTATTTGCAACGAAATGTCAGAAATGGAATTATCTTGCCACGATAGTCATAAGTGGAATTATCTTGCACACGATATGTCAGAAGTGGGATTATTTTGCACGACTATGTCAGAATGGGATTACCTTTTCACGATATTTCAGAGTGGGATTACCTTGCCACGATATGTCAGAAGTGGATTTACCTTGCCAATATTGTCAAAGATGGAATTACCTTGCCACACATATGTCAGAAGTGAAGGACATATACTGCCATACATATGTCAGTAAGTGGAATTCCTGCACAATATGTCAGAAGTGGATAGTTACCTTGCCACAATATGTCAGATGAGATATTTGCCACGATTATGTCAGAAGGGGAATTACCTTGCCCATTATGTCACAAGTTGAATTACCTTGCCACAATATGTCAGAAGTGGAATTACCATGTCACGATATGTCAGAATTTGAATTACCTTGCCACAATGTCGAAGTCGGAATGACATGCCAGACAACATAAGTCTAATGTGGACTTACCTTGCCACAATTGTCAGAATGGGATTTATCTTGCACATCTATGCAGAAGTGGCAACTATCTTGCCACGATAGTGTCAGGACATTGAATTACCTTGCCACAATATGTCAAACAGTGGGATTACCTTGCACCATATTCAGAGAGTGTGGAGTATGCCACGATATGTCAGAAGTGGGAATTTATCTTGCCGATATGTCAGAAGTGGAATAACAACTCTTGCACACAATATGTCGAAAGTTGATTACCTTGCCACAATATTCAGTAAGTGGGAAATTATCTTGCCACACATATGTCGAAAATGGAATTACTCCCGTGGCCACAATATGTCAGAATGGAATTACCTTGCCATGATATATTCAGAAATGGAATTACCTGCCACCGGATATGTCAGAAATGGATTACTTGCCACAATTTGTCAGAATGGATTACCTTGCCATGATAATGTCAGAAATGGATAATTAATTGCCACAATATGTCAAAAATAGACATACCTTGACCACACTATCGTCAGAAGTGGGATTAATATCTTGCCACAATATGTCAGAAATGGAATATATCTTGCCATGAGATATGTCAGAAGTGGAATTACCTTGCCACAATATGTCAGACGTGGAATTATCTTTCCTCAATAGTCAGAAAGAAATGGAATTACCTTGCCACAACAGTCAGAAATGGATACCTTGCCACCATAAGTCGAAGTGGGAATTATCTGTGCAAGCATATGTCAGAAATTGAATTACCTTGCCACGATTAGTCAGATATGGAATTACCTTGCCACAATATGTCAGAATGGGATTATCTTGGCCACGATATGTTAGAAGTGCGAAATTATCTTGCCACAATTCTGCCATGATTTTCAGAAGTGACATAATCTTGCCACAATATGCAAGAATATTATTGCAAGTCGGGCATACCTTGCCACAATATGTCAGAAGTGGAATTACTTCACAATTCCGAGGAAAGGTCGTCCTTAATTGGTCGAAATGGATCATGTACCTTGCCAACAACAGTCGAAATGGAATTACTCTGCAACAATATTCAGAAATGGGATATCTTGCAACTGATATGTCAGAAATTGGAATTACCTTGACCACGATATGTCAGATATGGAATTACTTTTGCCACAATATGTCAGAAATGGATTACCTTGCATGATATGTCAAAGTGGGATTTGCATATTCAAGTGGGATGCCACCAATTAGGGGGGTTCACACAATAATGTCCAGAAAAATTGAATTTACCTTCCACAATATGTCAAAGTGTGGATATCTTGCCACAATTGTCGATAGGGGGAATTAAATCTGTCCATGATAGGTCAGAAGTGGGATTATCTTGCCACACCTAGTGTCGATGAAGTGGGTTACTTCTGCAACAAATGTCAGAAATGGAATTATCCTTGCCACGATATGTCAGAATGGAATTACCTTGCCACGATTGTCAGAAGATGAAAATACAAAAAAGTGTTCTTGTGCAAATTGCAATATGACTCACGAAAATGTGAATGCATATCTTGCCACGATTGTCAGAAGTGGAATTATTTGCCCATCTGAATTTGCAGAAGTAAATGGGATTACCTTTTCACCTATGTCGAGTGGGAGATTAACCTTGCGCACGATATGTCAGAAGTGATTACTTGCACTATATGTCAAAGTGGAATACACTTGCCACCATATGTCAGAAGTGAATTACCCTTGCCATAAATGTCGAAGGGAATATACCTTGCCACAATATGCGAAAGTGGAATGATACCTTGCACAATATGTCAGAGGGGTTACCTTGGCCACAATATGTCAGAGAAGTGGATTATCTTTGCACCGATATTCAGAATGGAATTATCTTGCACGATCTTTGCCATGACATGTCAGAAGTGGAATAACTTGCCCCAACAATATTTCAGAAGTTGGATTACCTTGCCACAATATTCGAATTGGAATATCTTGCACACATATGTCCGAAATGGGAATGACTTTACCTTAGCGGAAGACACAGTTCAATATGTCACGAAAATGGACATTACCTTGCCTGACATAGGGTCAGAAAGGGAATACCCTTCCCACGATAATGTCAGAAATGGAATACTTTGCCATACTATGGTTCGAAATGGAATACCTGCACATTAGAATAGTCCGTCCAATACAGAAAATGTGGAATTAATCTGCCACACTATGTCAATAGTATGCAAAGTAGACGTGGATTCGCCCAATATATCGAAGGATATCTTGCCATGATTGTCAGAAGTGGAATTACCGCTTGCCACAACATTTCAAAATTGGAATTAACCTTGCCATTATATGTCAGAAGTGAATTACCACCTTGCCCAACAATATCGTCAGAAATGGAATTACCTGCCACACATATGGTCAGAAGAAGTGGGATTATTTTCAGATACTGTCAGAAGTGGAATTATCGTGCCACGATACTTGCACATGATATGTCAGAAGTGGGAATTACATTGCCAACATATGCAGAAATGGAATTAACCTTTGCTTGTCATGGGTTGCTTCCACAATATGTCAGAAGTGGGATTATGCTTGCCACAATTCATATGGCTATCTAGGCCAATAGGTCGTAAGATGAACCTTGCCACAATATGTCAGAAGTGGGATGATCTTGCACACCCAATATGTTCAGAAGTGGGATTATCTTGCCCACATAATGTCATAAGTGGTTATCTTGCCACATATTCATAGGAATGGGATTATCTTGCCACAATATGTCACAGTGGGATTACCTTGCCCAATATGTCATAGGAATACTGCTCGAAGTTAACTTGCCACAATATGTCAGAAGTGGGATTATCTGCACAATATGTCAGAGTGGGAGATTTTTTGCCACAATGTCGAAAGTGGGATACTTCATTGCAACAATATCAAGAATACTCCGGTGCTATGAGAGTGGGATTATCTTGCACACAATATGTCAAAAGTGGAATTACTGCCTACATTGTCAGAAGGATACACTTCCTTGCACTAATATGTCGAGAATGGATTACTCCACAATGTCGAGAACTAATTGCTTGCCATGAATATCAGATGAATACCCCAAGTCAGAATGGACACAGCAAATATGTCAGAATGGATTATCTTGCCACAATATTCAGAGTGGGTATCTTGCCACAAAATTCAGCGATGTGATAAGTAGGTAGTGGTTTGGTGCATTTGGCTGATTTGGTAATCAATGTATTACTTTGCTATTTGGATAGAGTGTATTATTGGTGATTTGGGTCATGTGTATTATTGAGTGATTTGTATACTTGGTTATTTGGAATCAGAGTGTATTTTGTGTGATCTTGGATCGCGGTGTATTACTGGTTGATTTTGGATCAGAGTGGATTATTGCTTGAGCAGTGTATTATTTGGATAGGGTTGTTTACTTGGGTGATTTGGATCAGAGTGTATTACTTGTGTTTTGGATCAGAGTGTTATGGGATTTTGGATCAAGGTTACTTGGTTTTTTGGATCAGAGTGTATTACTTTGGTTTAATTTTGGATCAGAGTGTATTCCTGTGATTTTGGATCAGAGTGTATTACTTTGGTTATTTTGGATCGAGTGTATTATTGGTTATTTGGTCAAGGTATTCTTGGTGATTTTGGATCAGAAGTGTATGACTTGGGATTCTCTTGCACAATAGTCAGAAAGGAATTATCTTGCCATGATATGTCAGAAGTGGAATTACCTTGCCCAAAAACATTATTCAGGAAATGGAATTACACTTGCCACAATATGTCAGAAGTGGAAGTACCTTGCCACAAGATGTCGAAATGGAATTACCTTGCCGCGATATGTCAGAAGTGGAATTACCTTGCCACAATATGTCAGAAATGGAATTACCTTGCCATGAATGTCCGAAGTGGAATTACTTGCCACAATATGTCGAAATGGAATTACCTTGCCCCGCGATATGGTCAGAGTGGAATTAACCTTGCCACAATGATGTCAGAATGGAATTACTTGCACAATATGTACCTAGAAGTGGGATTATCTTGCCGAATGTCAGAAGTGGAATTATCTTGCCACGATATCTTGCAGATATGTCGAAGGGAATTACCTTGCCACAAATGTCAGAAATGGAATACCTTGCCACAATATGCTCAGAAGTGGGGAATAGCTTGCACAAGATGTGTCAGAAGTGGGATATCTTGCCACCAATATGTCAAGAAGTGGGATTACTTGCCACAATATGTCAGAAGTGGATTATCTTGCCACAATATGTCAGAATGGATTATCTTGCCACAATAATGTCAGAGATGGGATATACCTTGCCACCATATGTCAGAATGGATTATCTTGGCCACAATATGTCAAAGTAGAGTGGGATTATTGCCCACAATATGTCAAATGGATTACTGCCGCCAATTATGTAAAGTGGATATCTTGCCACAATATGTCAGAAGTGGGATTTTTGCCACAATAGGTTCAGTAGTGGGATTATCTTGCCACAAGATGTCAAAGGATTATGCTTGCCCAATATGTCAAATGGAATAACCTTGCCCATATGTCAGAAGTGGATTACTTGCCACAATATGTCGAAATGGAATCCTTGCCACATATGTCAGAAATGATTGCAGCAATTTATTCTAGAATGGATTGGGCCACAATAGTCAGATGATGGAATTTTGCACAAATGTAGAGAAGTGGATTGATTATCTTCCAATATGTGAGAAGTGGGATTATCTTGCCACAAATTCAGCGATGTGAGAAGTAGGTAAGTCGTGTGCTTGGTGATTTGGATCAGAGTGTATTACTTGGTGATTTTGGATTAGAGTGTATTACTTTGTGATTTGGGTACGAGTGTATTATTTGGTGATGTAATTACTTGGTGATTTGGGATAGAGTGTATATTGGTATTTTGGATCAGGTGGTATTACTTGTGTGATTTTGATCAGAGTGTATTATTTTGTGTATTTTGGACCAGAGTGTATTACTGGTTATTTTGGATCAGAGTGATTACTTGGTGATTTTGGATCAGGTTATTATTGGTTATTTTGGATCAGAGTGTATATTAAAATTTTTTTGTTTATTTTGGATCAGAGTGTATTACTTGGTGTTTGGATCAGAGTGTATTCCTTTGGTTATTTTGGATCAGAGTGTTACTGTTAATTTGGATCAGAGTGTATTACTTGGTGATTTGATCAGAGGTATTACCTGGGATTATCTTGCCACAATATGTCAAATGGAATTATCTTGCCTGATATGTCAGAAGTGGAATTAACCTTGCCACATATGTCAGAAATGGAATACCTTGCACAAGATGTAAGAAGGGGAATTACCTTGCCATAGTCAGAAATGGAATTCCTGCGCGTATGTCAGAAGTGGAATTACCTTGCCACAATATGTCAGAAATGAATTACTTGCCACACATGTAGAAATGAATACTTGCCACAATATGTCAGAAATGGAATTACCTGCCCACATATGTCAGAAGTGGGATTACCTTGCACAATATGTTCAGAAATGGAATTACCTTGCCACAATATGTCAGAAGTGGGATTACCTTGCCACAATGTCAGAAAGTGGAATTACCTTGTCCACAATATGTCAGAAATGGAATACCTTGCCAAATATGTCAGAAATAGAATTACACGTGCCACAATTTGTCAGAAATGAATTACCTTTCCACGATATTCAGAAGTGGGATTATACTTGCAACAATATGTCAAGAAAGGATTACCTTGCCACAATAAGGTCAGAAGTGGATTATTATTTGCCACAATAATGTCAGAAGTGGGATTATCTTGCCACAATATGTCAGAAGTGGGATTATTCTTGCCATGATATGTCAGAAATGGAATTATCTTGCACAATATGTCAGAAGTGGGATTATCTTGCAACAACATGTCAGAAATGGAAGTACCTTGCCACGATATGTCAGAAGGTGGGATTATCTTGCCACAATATGTCCAGAAGTGGGATTACCTTGCACAAATGTCCGAAATGGATTTGCCTTGCCATACTATGTCGAATGGTACCTGCCACAATATGTCAGAATGGAATACCTTGCAAATATGTAAGAAGTGGGATACTTGCCACAATATGTCAGAAGTGGATTATCTTGCCACAATATGTCAGAAGTGGAATTATCGTCTTGCCACGATTGTCAGAAATGGAATTACCTTGCCACAACATGTCAGAAGTGGGATTACCTGCCACAAAATTCAGCGATGTGATAAGTAAGTAGTCTGTGTGCTTGGTGATTTTGGATCGAGTTGTAATACTTGGTGATTTTGGATTAGAGTGTATTACTTGGTGATTTGGGATCAGAGTGTATTATGTTGGTGATTGTAACTTGGTGATTTGGGATTGGTGATTTTGGATCAAGTGTATTACTTGTTGATTGTGGATCAGAGTGTATTATTTGGTGATTTGGGATCAGAGTGTATTATTTGGTGATTTTGGATCAGGGTGTATTATTACTTGGTGATTTGGATCATTGTATTATTTGGTGATTGTTGGGACCAAGTGTACTTACTTGGTATTTTGGATCAGGTGTATTCTTGTGATTGATCGGTGTATTATTACTGGTGATTGGGATCAGAGTGTAGTTATTTGGTGATTTTGGATCAGAGTGTATTACTTTGTGATTTGGGATCAGGTGTATATTTGGTGATTTTGGATCAGAGTGTATCGTGATTTGGATCAGAGTGATCTGGGATTTGGATCAGATGTATACTTGGTGATTTGGGATCAGAGTGTCGTTACGGTTGGTGATTTGGGATCAGAGTGTATTACTTGGTGATTTGGATCAGAGTGTATTACTGTTGATTTGGGACGAATGTAGTACTTGGTGATTGGGATCAGGTGTATATTTTGTGATTTGGGATCAGAGTGTGTTATTTGTTGATTTTGGATCAAGTGTATTACTTGGTGATTTGGGATCAGAGTGTATTACTTGGTGATTTTGGATCAGAGTATTACTTGTGTGATTTTGGATCAGAGTGTGTATTACTGGTGACTTGGGATCAGAGTGTCTTAATTTGGTGATTTTTGGATCAGATTGTATTACTTGGTGATTTGGGATCAGAGGTGATTATTTGGTGATTTGGATCAGAGTGTATTACTTGGTGATTTTGGATCAGGGTGGTATTATTTGGTGATTTTGGGTCAGATGTATGTGATTGGATCAGAGTGTATTGTGATTTTGGATCAGGTGTGTATTACTTGGCGATTTTGGATCAGAGGGCTTAACTTGTGTGATTTTGGGATCATAGTGTATTATTTGGTGATTTGGATCAGAGTGTACTATTTGGTGATTTGGGATCAGAGTGTATTACTTGTGATTTTGGATCAGAGTGTATTACTTGGTGATTTGGGATCAGAGTGTATATTTGGTGATTTGTGGTGAATTGCATCAGAGTGTATTACTTGGTGATTTGGATCGAGGTGGGTATTATTGGTGATTTGGGATCAGAGTGTATTACTTGGTGATTTGGATCAGAGTGTATTACTTGGTGATTTGGGATCAGAATGTAATATTTGGTGATTTTGGATCAGAGTGTATTACTTGGTGATTGGGTCAGGGTGATTATTTGGTGATTTGGATCAGAGTGTATTATTTGGTGATTTTGGATCAGAGTGTATTACTTGGTGATTTGGGATCAGAGTGTTATTTTGGTGATTGGATCAGAGTGTATACTTGGTGATTTGGGATCAGGGTGTATTATTTGGTGATTGGATCAGAGTGTATTATGGTGATTTGGGATCAGAGTGATTATTTTGGTGATTTTGGATCAGAGTGTATTACTTGGTGATTTTGGATCAGGGTGTATTATTTGGTGATTTTGGATCATAGCGTATTGTGATTTTTCATCAGAGTGTATTGTGATTTTGGATCAGAGATCAGAGTGTATTACTTGGTGATTTTGGATCAGGGTGTATTATTTGGTGATTTGGGATCAGAGTGTATTATTTGGTGATTTTGGATCAGGGTGTATTATTACTTGGTGATTTGGGATCAGAGTGTATTATTTGGTGATTTTGGATCAGAGTGTATTACTTTGTGATTTGGGATCAGGGTGTATTATTTGGTGATTTTGGATCAGAGTGTATCGTGATTTTGGATCAGAGTGTACTGGGATTTTGGATCAGGGTGTATTACTTGGTGATTTTGGATCAGAGTGTATTACTTGGTGATTTGGGATCAGAGTGTATTATTTGGTGATTTGGGATCAGAGTGTATTACTTGGTGATTTGGGATCAGAGTGTATTACTTGGTGATTTGGGATCAAGTATTACTTGGTGATTTGGATCAGAGTGTATTACTGGTGATTGGGATCAGAATGTATTACTTGGTGATTTGGGATCAGAGTGTATTATTTTGTGATTTGGGATCAGAGTGTGTTATTTGGTGATTTTGGATCAGAGTGTATTACTTGGTGATTTGGGATCAGAGGTATTACTTGGTGATTTTGGATCAGAGTGTATTACTTGGTGATTTGGGATCAGAGTGTATTACTTGGGAATTTTGTATCAGAGTGTATTACTTGGTGATTTTGGATCAGAGTGTATTACTTGGTGATTTTGGATCAGAGTGTATTACTTGGTGATTTGGGATCAGAGTGTATTTGGTGATTTTGGATCAGAGTATATTACTTGGTGATTTGGGATCAGAGTGTATACTTGGCGATTTTGGATCAGAGTGTATTACTTGGTGATTTGGGATCTGAGTGTATTATTTGGTGATTTGGATCAGAGTGTACTATTTGGTGATTTGGGATCAGATAGGTATTCTTGGTGATTTGGATCAGAGGGATTATTTGTGATTGGCATCAGTGTATTACTTGGTGATTTTGGATCAGAGTGATTATTGGTGATTTTGGATCAGAGTGTATTACTTGGTGATTTGGGATCAGAGTGTAATTACTGGTGATTGGGATCAGAATGTAAGTTTTGGTGATTTTGGATCAGAGTGTATTACTTGGTGATTTGGGTCAGGGTGTATTATTTGGTGATTTGGATCAGAGTGTATTTTGGTGATTTGGATCAGAGTGTATTACTTGGTGATTTGGGATCAGAGTGTATTATTTGGTGATTTTGGATCAGAGTGTATTACTTGGTGATTTGGGATCAGGGTGTATTATTTGGTGATTTGGATCAGAGTGTATTACTTGGTGATTTGGGATCGAGTGTATTATTTGGTGATTGGATCAGAGTGTATTACTTGGTGATTTGGATCAGGGTGTATTATTTGGTGATTTTGGATCACAGCGTATTGTGATTTTCATCAGAGTGTATTGTGATTTTGGATCAGGTGTATTACTTGGGGATTTGGATCAGAGTGTATTATTTGGTGATTTTGGATCAGAGTGTATTACTTGGTGATTTGGATCAGAGTGTATTACTTGGTGATTTGGGATCAGAGTGTATTACTTGGTGATTTGGATCAGAGTGTATTACTTGGTGATTTGGATCAGAGTGTATTACTTGGTGATTTTTGGATCGAGGTGTATTACTTGGTGATTTGGGATCAGAGTGTATTTGGTGATTTTGGATCAGAGTATATTACTTGGTGATTTGGGATCAGAGTGTATTACTTGGTGATTTGGGATCAGAGTGTATTATTTGGTGATTTTGGATCAGAGTGTATTACTTGGTGTTGGGGACAGAGTGTATCTTGGTGATTTGGATCAGAGTGTATTACTGTGATTGGGATCAGAGGTATTATTTGGTGATTTGGGATCAGAGTGTATTACTTGGTTGATGGATCAGAGTGGTATACTGTATTTGGATCGAGTGTTTATGGTGATTGGATCAGAGTGTATTATTGGTGATTTTGGATCAGAGTGTATTACTTGGTGATTGGATCAGAGTGTATTATTTGGTGATGGATCAAGTTTGGTATACTGGTGATTGGATTCAGAGTGTATTACTTGGTGATTTGGGATCAGAGTGTATTATTTGGTGATTTGGATCAGAGTGTATTACTTGGTGATTTTGGATCAGTGTGTATTACTTGGTGATTTAGATCAGAGTGTATTACTTGGTGATTTGGGATCAGAGTGTATTATTTGGTGATTTGGATCAGAGTGTATTACTTGGTGATTTTGGATCAGAGTGTATTACTTGGTGATTTGGGATCAGAGTGTATTACTTGGTGATTTGGATCAGAGTGTATGACTTGGATTTAGATCAGAGGTATTACTGGTGATTGGGATCAGAGTGTATTATTTGGTGTTGGATCAGAGTGTATTACTTGGTGATCTTGGATCAGAGTGTATTACTTGGTGATTTGGATCAGAGTGTATTACTTGGTGATTTGGGATCAGAGTGTATTATTTGGTGATTTGGATCAGAGTGTATTACTTGGTGATTTGGATCAGAGTGTATTATTTGGTGATTTGGGATCAGAGTGTATTATTTGGTGATTTGGATCAGAGTGTATTACTTGGTGATTTGGGATCAGAGTGTATTATTTGGTGATTTGGATCAGAGTGTATTACTTGGTGATTTTGGATCAGAGTATTACTTGGTGATTTTGGATCAGAGTGTATTACTTGGTGATTTTGGATCAGAGTGTATTACTTGGTGATTTTGGATCAGAGTGTAGTACTTGGTGTTTTGCGATCAGGTGTATTACTTGGTGACTTGGGATCAGAATGTATTATTTGGTGATTTGGATCAGAGTGTATTACTTGGTGATTTTGGATCACAGTGTATTACTTGGTGATTTTGGATCAGAGTGTATTACTTGGTGATTTGGATCAGAGTGTATTACTTGGGGATTTTGGATCAGAGTGTAGTACTTGTGTTTTGCGATCAGAGTGTATTACTTGGTGACTTGGATCAGAATGATTATTGGTGATTTGGATCAGAGTGATTACTGGTGATTTGGATCAAGGTATTACTTGGTGATTTTGGATCAGAGTGTAGTACTTGGTGTTTTGCGATCAGAGTGTAACTTGGTGATTGGATCAGAGTGTATTACTTGGTCACTTGGGATCAGAGTGTATTATTTGGTGATTGGATCAGAGTGTATTACTTGGTGATTTGGATCAGAGTGTATTACTTGGTGATTTTGGATCAGAGTGTATTACTTGGTGATTTTGGATCAGAGGTTATTACTTGGTGATTTTGGATCAGAGTGTAGTACTTGGTGTTTTGCGATCAGAGTGTAGTACTTGGTGATTTGGGATCAGAATGTATTATTTGGTGATTGGGGATCAGAGTGTATTACTTGGTGATTTTGGATCAGAGTGTAGTACTTGGTGTTTTGCGATCAGAGTGTAGTACTTGGTGATTTGGGATCAGAATGTATTATTTGGTGATTGGGGATCAGAGTGTATTACTTAGTGATTTTGGATCCAGCCCTATCCTAAAGCAATGTAATGAACTTTTCGTTACCACATCTGCTGTGATGTGAGCAGTCACAGTTCTAATTGACTTCATGGAGAAAGATAAAAGCTTTATCCAGTGGCGTAACTAAGAATCACTGGGTCTCCCAGCAAAACAATGATGGGTCCTCTATCTGTGCTTCATCCCCAGTGGATGATTATAAGATTCCCTCCCCTCCCTCTGTTCTTCCCCCTGCTCCCTAGTTTTTGATTGGCTTTAAGGGAAGACATCTCCTTCTAATAATGTGATGGGCTTGGTTAAATAAAGGAACATTCTGAACACATGTTAGTGGAGTAAAATTGTCTGCTTATGGTGACTGGACCATTATAGGGAAATGTATTACATCCTGTGTAACATCCTAAGACTAGATTTCCATGTCTTATATACAAACCAAGTATTGTGTTCCACGGACACTGGACCCATCTGTGCATGCAGGGGACATCATATATCTGCCTAGATATGCCCCTGGGGGGGATCGGGGTTGCATGTGCAGTGAGGAAATGCGTGCACAGGGTTTCGTGCTGGGGTGTGTGCTAATCTCCTAGGATTTAGTACGGTTGAAAAGGGTAAGTGGTTATGTCATATTTGGTAATACATATTTGTATTGTACCATACCTGTTATGTTGGATATCTCTCCATCCGCACATTGTACACAGTGATAACAGCAAGGTGGTTGTCCTTCTATTTTAGATTTCCTGTATCCTGGTTTACAGGGATCGTTACATAGGGATTCTGGGAGCTGTGGGGGTAAATACAACATTTTATTCTATAAGAAACATTTTAAAAAAACCTGAGCATTAAATTGACAGGTTTTGTGGGGAACAGGTGCAATCTTTCTGTTGGAAATTGTGAATAATCACAAATATAACAATAGCAAAAGTTGTCTGCACAATGTGGTAATGAAGGAACCATTTACAGAGAATCACTGGGTAAAAATCATCAAAAAAACCCCCATAAGAACAAATAATACAACAGATAATAATATAGTAAGAGTTAGTACATCACATAATCACACATAAATAATCCCTAGGCTGGCCAACCTACCAGGAGCATAACAGCAGGGGCCTGGGCCCTACCGCAGGCTTGGAGGCTGGGCCCCTGACACACACACGCTCTGGCCCAAACAGCTGATCACGCATCCACAGCAAAGATATGCATGATCAACTGTGTAAAAGACCGATACCTACCTATAATATACCTAGCTTAAAGCAATTAATAATAATAAATCTTTAAACACATTTCATATAGTGCAGAATACAGAAATAGCTATAGGATGTTCCCTCCTTTGGATCCTCACAAATATATAGATATAGATCCGTCCTCTCAAAGGTAAAAAGTTCTAAATGTGTACTGGTGTATCAATCCTAACACTGATAAAATGCAAAGTATATGCAACACTACATATCCTTCTCTGAAATCAAAAGACTTGTATGTTGAAAAGGGGCCCCTATAGTCCTTGTGTCCTTGTGGGTTGACTGAAGTTAGGTGAGGGTGGTTTTCTCTTCCACTGGTTCGGTTAGTCCAGACAGTGAGTGATAAGCTTTGTGTACTGATTATATATATGACTTGTAATATGATTGAGTCTGACTAGAGTAGGCTGGCCTAATTCACCTGATAAAAAGCTGAAGGTAAAGTTGCTCATAAATGCTTGAGAAAGCCATGTTTATATGGTAAAACAAGTTGCAGCATTCTTTTAATATTTGTGAATCCTTGATATTGCAGTAATAGAGCATGGCAGATGATGTCATCAGTGGGAAATTAGATTTTGGAGTGTCACACGGTAGGTAAGAATGACCTTACATAAATCTCCTTGACATAGTTATACCACTTCTCCCGGGACCCTTCCAGACACCAAGTTAGTGCCTCCTTCTACTGTTCATATCTTAGGAGGAAAGCAGGGTATAGATTGGCCTGTGGTGGATAAAAAGGGGGGTGGGGCTAGCATAGGGGGTAGGGAGCTATGTATATTAACGTGTATAAATAAATTACAGGATCATAATCTAAAATGTATGTTTGCAAATGCGAGAAGTCTGGATGACAAAATGGGAGAATTGGCATTGAATGAAAAGTATGATGAAATAGGTATAGCAGAAACATGGTTGAACAGTTCTCATGGCTGGGCTGTAAATTTAGAAGGATACTCCTTGTTTAGGCAGGACAGAGAAAAAAGGAAAGGGGGAGGAGTATGTGTTTATGTTAAAAAAGAATTGAAGCCAAATTTAAAAGAAGATACAACTGGCGATATAGGTGTTAAAGCAGAGGCAATATGGATAAAATTAGGCAACAGGAAAGGGGGTAATGTCATTGTTGGTGTCTGCTATAAGCTGCCAAATGCTAGCAGTTTGCAAGGGCTGCAAGTTTGGGTAGTGTGCTCATTATGGGGGACTTTAATTACCCTGACATTGATTGGTGTGGTGGAACTGCCAACACAGAAAATGTCGATGAGTTCCTGAATTTCCTGCAGAATAATTTTCTCTCACAGGAAGTTCAAGTTCCTACTAGAAAAGGAGCTCTGTTGGATCTGGTAATATCTAACATCGTGGATCGCATTATAGATATAAAGGTAACTGGAGGCTTAGGGAATAGTGACCATGAAATAGTGCCGTTTGGACTTTGTTATCGAAAGAAAAGTGCGCTGGGTTAACAAAGACTTTTAATTTCAGGAAAGCAAATTTTCCCAGGTTAAAAGTAGCTCTTCAGAATGTCAACTGGTATAAGATATTATCAGGTAAAGGTACTGAACAGAATTGGATTGTGTTTAAGGTTTTTTTAGCCATTTCTCATCTAAACGTATACCCTTGGGAAATAAATGTAAAAAAAAAAAAAGTTGATGGTAATCCAATATTCAAAAAGTTAGTCGTTCACAGCCAGGTAATTAAAGGCCTGTAAAATTAATTTCAGTGGTGGGGAAGATACTGGAAATTTAATAACGGAATATATTCTAGAGTAAGTTTCAAGGACTGACCTTGTAAGTAGTAACCAGCATGGATTCAGGATGAATAGATCTCGTCAAACTAACTTGCTTGGCTTTTATGGGGAAGTAAGTAGAAATTTAGACTCTGGCATACCAGTAGATGTAGTATACTTGGATTTTGCAAAGGCTTTTGATACAAGCCCCATAGGCGACTAATGTATAAGCTAAGGTCTGTTGGTCTGGGGAGGCACATTTGTACATGGATACAAAATTGGTTAATGAATAGGATGCAGAGAGTAGTTGTTAATGGGGCTTCATCAATATGGACCAAAGTGCTTAGTGGGGTGCCACAGGATACTGTGTTGGGGCTGCTTCTATTTAATCTGTTTATTAATGACTTGGAAGTGGGTATTGTCAGCAAGGTTTCTGTGTTTGCTGACAACACAAAAACTTTGTCGACCATTAAAAGCTTCAGAGGATGTGCAATTGTTACAGGGGGATCTAGATAGATTGTCACATTGGGCTGCTAAGTGGCAAATGAAATTCAAAGTTGATAAATGTAAGGTGATGCATTTTGGACTTAAAAATCCTTGTGCTGCTTATACTATAAATCTCTCTGTGTTAAGTGAATCTCCATTGGAACGAGATCTTGGAATTTTGGTGGATAACAAACTTAAAGGTAGCAAGCAGTGCCAGGCAGCAACAGCCAGAGCCAGCATGGTATTGTCTTGTATAAAGCGAGGTATGGATTCAAGGGAAGAAAATGTAATTCTCCCTCTTTACAAAGCATTGGTAAGGCCCCATTTGGAATATGCAGTGCAATTTTGTAATCAAAATTGGTACAAAAAGGACATCTTTGAAATGGAAAGGGTTCAGAGAAGGGAAACTAAATTAATAAGGGGATTAGGGGAGCTTGAATATGAAGATAGATTGGATTAATTACAATTATGCATGCTACAGAAAAGGCGCTTGTGTAGAGATAGGATTACTGTGTATAAATACATTAACGGGTATTGTTCACCAATAGAACATGTCAGAGGACACGCAGACATCCCTTAAGACTTGAAGAAAAGAAGTTAAGTCTTTAGGGTTTTTCACTGCGAGAACGGTAAAACTATGGAACTCTCTTCCATTGGATGTGGTGATGGTAGGTTAACTAGATTGTTTCAAAAAAGTTGGATGAGTTTCTAAAAATAAAGAGTGTTGCAGGTTACTGGAATTGATACATAAAGTTGGTAAAATTGATACAAAGGAGTTGATCCAGGGAAATTTCCGATTTCCACTTGGAGTCAGGAAGGAATTTCCCCTTCATAAATTTGTTGTTTTTTTTTGCCTTCCTCTGGATCAACAGTTAGGCAGGAAATGAGGATATTGCTAGATGGGTTGGACTGGATGGACGTATGTCTTTATTCAACCTCAAATACTAAATGATAAATTATATGAATTGTGTTTACAGTTTAATTCCTATTAATTATTTTGAGCTAGATACTTTTATGATAGATAGGCTGGCCAGCCTAGGGAATAATTATGTGTAATTATCAGGTGCTTAAACTCTTATTATATCTTTTATAATCTGATTGAGTTTTTGAGTTTTTAGTTGGTTCTCTGTATGCATTTCTTTATAACATTTTCTATAACAGGTGTTGGTTTCTGTAATTCCAGAATGGTCTAAATAATTATTTTTTGCTTTACATGACAACAATTATAATATACCAGGGTTAACCAACTTGTGGCATTAGAGGACTGCTCAAGTGTTACTTGCAAAACATTAACTATACTGTGTAGACCTTTCCAAGGTCAACTCTATATGCACAAACCCCTAATTAGCATATGTCCACCCACTCCTAGATCTACCTTGTGACAGTTAATAACAACATTGTTGAATCCATTTAATTTTTTTAGAACATTATTACGGATTTACATTTTTACGGGGAGAACATACAAGCTCCTTGCAAATTTGTCCAAGGGTGGAATTGAACTCAGGACTACAAGGAATCAGTGCCAACATGCTTGCCCACAAAAAAGCACTTTTTGGGTAGTTACTAAAACATGAGAATAGTTTTATCTAATGTTACCTCTGTAAAGTAAGGTCCCCAGAGATCCTCTGTTATATCAATGACTATTTGTTTTCCAGTAGGTTTGGATGTGTCCAATCTCCCAACCTTTCTGGTTTGTTTAGATGTTTCTGTTAAGGTCCATTTCAGTATATCATACCGGGCTGATTGGTCTTCATTATTCTGTAAGTTTATCTTTTCTCCTGAAGGCGTTTTGAATTCCAGTTTATTAAGCAGTTTGTTGAGCTAAAAAAAACTAAACATTTATTCAAAATTCTATTTCATTTCTAACTCTTAGAATTACTGTTAGAATTACAAGATGGTGACCTGTAGATGTGATCCCAAAACAAGAAATTATGACATTTATTTGAAATGTGTGGAATTAAAGGAACAAAAATGCGTTGAATATAAAATGCTGCAATTAATAATAATAGAAAGGAGGTTTGGATCCCAACATCCTAAATTTCTCCCATTCAGTAGAATGTTTTGTTACATATCAAGAGCTGTAGAAGAAGTTCATACATACAATAGAAAGAATGCATGAGAAAATAGTAAAGTCACATCTAATAAAACCTGAAAAGAGTCTAAGGCTCCCTAAACAAGTGATAAAACTATTAAGTGGACTTAAGTCTTTATACAACCTCCAATACTATGTTACAGTTTTTAGAGAACTGGGCTGACTTTTCTGTTGGCTACAGGCTCTTTAGTAGTGACGGATTGCACCTCAATGGTGATGGTGCAACTGTTTTGGGGGAGAAGATGGCTAGGGGGTTGGAGGAGATTTTAAACTAGGTATGGGGGGGAGGGAACGTTTAACTACACAGGGGTAGATAGAGAAGTTAGGGATCTGGGGGCTAGTAACACAACGGAGGGAGGAGAAGGAGGAGGGGGGAGCATAGAGGATAAGGAGGCATGTACGACCATGTATGGAAGTAAATCAATTGATAATCTAAAATGTATGTTTACAAATGCAAGGAGTCTGGCTGGAAAAACCGGCGAACTTGAAATAATAGCGTTAAAGTAAAGGTATGATGTAATTGGTATAGCAGAATCATGGCTTAATGATTCACACGACTGGACAGTAAATATTGAAGGGTACTCCTTATTTAGACATGACCGAGTTAATAAGAAAGGAGGAGGAGTATGTATGTATGTTAAACAGGAATTGAAGCCAAATTTAAAAGATGGAATAGATGGGGGAGCAAACGATGCGGCAGAAACATTATGGGTGGAACTGTGTACAGGAAGCAAGAAGGTAGGTAAATTAATTGTTGGAGTGTGTTATAAGCCGCCAAATGCCGGGGAAGAGGTGGAAATGAATCTCCATATGCAGTTGGCGAAGGCTGCTGGTATGGGGCATGTTCTGGTTATGGGGGATTTTAACTACCCTGAAATAGATTGGAGTAATGGAACTGCCAGCACCTCAAAAGGTATAAAGTTCTTAAATTTCCTATATGAGCATTTTCTTTCACAGATGGTAGAAGTTCCTACTAGAAAGAATGCGTTGTTGGATCTGGTGATATCTAATAACCCAGAGCTCATTTTGGAGATGAAGGTAATGGGAAGCTTAGGGAATAGTGACCATGATATAGTGTCATTTAATATAGGTTGCAGAAAACTAAAGTGCACTGGCTTAACAAAAACTTTTAACTTTAGGAAAGCTAATTTTATGCTTTTAAAGGAATCGCTCCTGCTCATAGACTGGGGGGAACTGTTTCTAGGTAAAGATACTGAGCAGATGTGGACCACTTTTAAAGGGATATTAAACTATAACATCTCCAAATCGGTACCTTTAGGAAACAAGTGTAAAAAAATTAGGTCCACTCCTGCATGGCTTAATGCTCAGGTAAAAAGGGAAATGGAAAAAAAGAAAAGGGCTTTTAAAATTTTGAAAGCAGAAGGCACAGAACAGGCTTACAGGGACTTCAAAAGTTGTAATAAAGAGTGCAAGAAAGCAATTAAACTAGCTAAAATAGAAAATGAAATACGGATTGCCGAACAAAGCAAGTCCAACCCCAAAATGTTTTTTAAGATGAGGACTGAGAATGTGGGACCATTAAATAATGGAGCTGAGGTGGTTGTAGAGGATGCCGAAAAGGCTAATCTGCTAAACCGTTTTTTTACATCGGTTTTTACTGTTGAGAATCCTTACAGTAGGGATTGTAACAATGTGCAGGGAGGAAATGAAGAGTTTTCACATTGGATAACAGAGGATATGGTACGGAATCAATTAGACAAAGTTAATATCAATAAAGCGCCAGGACCAGATGGATTGCATCCTAGGATTTTAAAAGAGCTTAGTTCAGTTCTAGCAAGACCACTGTGTCTCATCTTTTCAGATTCGCTTTTGTCTGGGGATGTGCCGCTGGATTGGAAAAAAGCCAATGTAATACCAATATTCAAAAAAGGTAGTCGTTCACAGCCTGGTAACTATAGACCTGTAAGCCTAACATCAGTGGTAGGGAAGGTGATGGAAACTTTGTTAAGGGATCATATCCTATTGGAGGTTGTATAAAGACATACGTCCATCTAGTCCAACCTTATGGGTAGGGTATAAAGGTTGGACTAGATGGACGTATGTCTTTATACAACCTCCAATACTATGTTACGGTGTAACTGTAACTACAGATATTATGGGTAGGGTATAAAGGTTGGACTAGATGAACATATGTCTTTATACAACCTCTAATGCTATGTTACTATGTAACTGTTATACAGACCTTATGGGTAGGGTATAAAGGTTGGACTAGATGGACGTATGTCTTTATAAAATCTCCAATACTATAATACTATGTAACTGTTCTACAGACATTATTGGTAGGGTATAAAGGTTGGACTAGACAGACGTATGCCTTTATACAACACATACGTCCATAAAGTCTAACCTTTTCACCCTCCTTTTTAACCTTAACTTACAGTTGATCCAGAGGAAGGCAAAGAAACACAGCTAAAAAAAAGTCCAGAGGAAGGCAAAGAAACACAGCTAAAAAAAAGAGGGGGGGGGGGATTCCTTCCTGACTCCAAATGGCAATCGGAAAGTATCCCTGGACCAACTAGAACTGCAGTATATATATTAATATCAGTATTTCTCAATATTTTTTAGTTTTAGAAACTTATTTAGCCCACTTTTAAAGCTAGGCCTTTATACAACCTCCAATACTATGTTACTATGTAACTGTTAT